>JAPMOQ010050740.1:0-13255 GCA_026543055.1 Argiope trifasciata
TGAATTTTTGAATTAAAAGTGAAATAGTGATTTCATCTGAGTTAAAAATAAAACATTTAGAAAAGAAGGAATTATTTTTCTTATAATGTCAAAATATGTAATGATTATATTTCTACTTATTGTGCTAATTATAATTATAATTATTATTTCTAATGAACATTATGCATTAAGAGTCAAAGATAAGGTTCCCACTATTAAAGAAAAAACAAACTTAAAAAATTTTCAATGACCAAATTTTAAAAATTAGATATAATTAAATTTTAGCATTGAGTTTATAATTTAGAATATAATTTTACATGCAAAAAAAAAGCTTAAATTGACATATCAGTTGTCAGATATGTACTGAGTTATTATTATCATTTAAAAAAATTATTAGCATTGAATAAGTACAGCAATGAGCCCCCCCACCCCCCCCCAAAAAAGATTGTAATAATAAACACAAAAAGGTTAATCAAGAGTATTTTATATTATCCAATTTAAGTCCTACAATTACAGCAAAATATTATTTTATTAATTAGATTACAGCATTTTAAAAGTATAATTTGTTTCCAAACATAATTACAATGATGATTAGATATTGTGGAGTTAGTAGAGGATAACAAAATTTGATCATGACAATAGAAAATTACAAATCTCAAATAAATCAAAACAGAAAAAAAAAAGAAAAGAAAAAAAATGTCATTATCATAGGATGAATGGAAATGAAATTAGGTTCCTTTTAGACAAAATAGCAGGCTTTAATTACAACCTAATTCCCAATTTAAATCACAAAATGACTCAGCAATTCTGTAAGAGAATCATTAAAGTAACTAAAAAAATGACTAAAATAATGTGTAAACATTCAATGTGTGGTCCTTTGTTGAAGAATATCTGCATGAGTTGAGGTATCAGATTTTTTTAACATTAATATATTGTTCACATAATGCAATCACAGTATTGTCATAATGTTGCTAACAAAAATAACTTCTTTATCTTATATTTGAAATTCTGAATGGAGGGAAAACAAGATGGAATTATAATTACAAGTCATTATTGAAATCACTTTTTTAAAACCATCTAGCGCATCAAACTGTAAACAGAATAAATAAATTCTTGTTTCGAGACAAAAACAAATTTCCATTCAGTTTCTTCTCTATAAACGACATCTTCACATCTTTCTTTTGCAAATTATTGGTTTTTATTTAAATTTGCTTTGGACACCTGAATATTAAAGATTCTGATGCCTTAGAAAATCATTTTATACAAAAGCGATCATTCACAACATTTTAAAGACAGACAATATTTAAGTATCTATCATAACTTTTTCAGACAAAGTTGCCAATTCCAAAATTCCACTATTGCAATACTATAATAATATTTGCATAAAACAGCACATATACTTTATTATAGGGAAATATAAATTAGATAATTTTTTTCATTTAAATCTAATTTTGTTTTATCAGTATGCTATTATAAACTAGGACAAATGAATAGAAATATTTCTAAGTAAAAAAACAAAATATTATTAATATGGAATTTAATAATTTGAAATTCAAAAATGAAGGAAAACAGTGTTAAATTAAGATTTATGAGGGAAAATAAAAGGAATTTCATACCATGAAGCCTCTTCCTTTGATTTTTCGACCAGATCTAGAACGAGCTGGACGGTGATAACTATATGAATCTCTAGATGACTGCCTGAAATTTGAAGAACACAGTAGATTTAAATAAAAACTTTTAGTTATTAATGTTGCAAAATAATTATATACACCATACTCCAAAAACATTTATACACACTTAATAGGCTCTATGAATCAGAAGTTGTCATAAAAACCATTTTTGTAACAATTTTAAGAGGGATAATAAATTTATAAAGCATTGAAAGATGAAAGAATATATTCAGATTCACAAACTTAACACATCACTTCAAAAGTAGATATTGTTAGAAAATATCTAGAAAAGCATAATTATACACTACATAACTGACCTTCTATTTGGTTCCCTAGGGTTTGGGGAAGTTCTCCTCATGAGAAAGTTGTTAACAGGAATAGAAGGAATCTCTTCTGGGTCTACTATTAGGCCTTCATCTTCAACCTTTTTCGAAGAGCTATCAAGAAAGGATAATGAAAGTGAGAGATTTTTTCCAATTTTAAAACAATCAATAGAATCAAAAGAAAAGAAAAGCCTGCATATAATCACACAGAATGCTTGATAAGACATACAATTCCTGTTACTTTCAAGAGAAGTATAAAATCCAATTCATTATTAAATTTCTTTTTCACAATAGTAAATATTAAGCTATATTTCCAAATACAGTAATTAAAAAACCTTTTGAAAAAATATAACATGCAAATTTAATATATAGGAATTTGAGACACAAATTGGAAATGAAGAACATGGAGTAATCAATAACAATATAACAATAAAAGCAATATGTAATTGAAATATTTTAAATTGGTGAATAAGGAACTGAAACAATAAGATCATATTAATATTATATCATTCACTTCCAGCTATATGTTTTAATATGGCAAAGGACAGACTTAATAAGTCAAAGTTGTATAACTCATATCTTTACTTACCAATAACAAAAGACAAGATTTTAATACAAAAACTCATTGTTATAATATTTAGTGACTAAGACTTAGTTCTCACTGCTTATTGAGAACTAAGCCTTCCATTCAAGTCACATAGAATGTGAATGTGGCCGCAGCAAAATGAATCACAGAAAAAGTTACCGGTAATGTGTCCAGTTAAAACAGAAGGCTCTATACTGATAGTTTATATAATGCATAGCAAGAATTAGATATAATTTGCTCACATTTTAAGAAAAATTCTGTACAATTCACTGCAGTACACTTAGAAAAAAAATACTAAGCATACACAAAATAATTCATGAATTCTGCATGTACCGGTCAGTTATAATCAGGAACAGCAACAACTGAGCTTTGTTACATACTGGCAAAACAATGAAAAACAAGCAGCACCTCGGTCTTTTCTCATTTGTACATAAACATAGAAGAATCATAGCAAATGCTCTTTCCAATGCCTTGCCTCCCTCAAACTACTGCGATAAAGAAAACGATACTTACCCTAAAACTATACAATAGGCCGAACATCATGAGCCACATACTATACAGGATATATATAGAATGAACTGTAGCTAATATAACACAGATAAAAAAATTAAGATGATGCTACTTTTAATCTATCATAACAGATGGTGTATCTAATACTGACGAAAACTATACTTACCTAAAATTATACTATAGGCCGAACATCATGAACCATATACTATACTGGATATATATAAAATGTAGCTAATACAACACAAATTCATAAAAACAGTTTTGAGAACGAACTTTTTAAGGTAACCAAAAAAGCTTCTTTTCAATGAAGCAGTGCTTTTTCTTAACTGATACGAATTGCTTAAATATTTCATTGCATCATATATATATATATATATATTGCAATCAACAATTTCTATAATATATTGTTTCTTGTTCTAAATTCTAATTGACAAAACAATGAAAATCACCTTTTTTAAAAATAATTTTTTAAATTAAGTTTTAAAATTTTATTTCGAAGACTTTCAAAGCATAAATCCAAATCTAAAATGAAAATAATTATGAAAACATGTAGCAAATTGAAAATGTGTTTCAAAAATATGAAGCTACTATATAAATAGATAACGATATGAAATACATGGTAGTAAAGTTATGTGTAGTAATAAAGAAAAAAGATTGTAAATGGGGTACTGGGCCATGAATAAAAATGTTAAACAATGACAGTTGTCCATGTTTAAGTCACACAAGTTGATATTTGAAATAAAGAATTCTTTTTTTTAAACTGTATTGATTTGAAATATTTTCTAAAATAGTAATAATGTAACAACATATAATAAAGTAATATAATTAAATAAGCCAAGAAATTTATTTTTTATACAGCTGTTATAATCATATCCATAATAATTAAATATAATATTTAATATGCTTTAAAAGAGAATAGAAGTAAATTTGATATTACATGTTTTAAAATAGAAAATGTCAGTTTTTCTTAATAATGAATTTCTAAACATTAACATAAGAATATTCAAATTTCCCCTTTAATAGCTGCTCTCTCAACTTTAATGACTGAAAGATAAGATTTAGAATCTTTTGAGATGATCATTAAAATTATCTGTAATTTCTTCATTGTCATTTGGATAAAATTTATAATTTATCCAATTTTTTAAAAATTAATTTAATACTACAAAAGAATAATGCAATTTTTCAGGCAATTAAAGATAGATTAATGTTGAAAGGAAGGTAAAATCATTTAGCGTTACAGTAAAGATAACAGTATACATAGAGAAATTGGAATCTAACCAATAAAGCAACCACATAAGTTCGATAATAAGTCCAAAATTTGTACATTCTATTTGATTCTTTATAATAAAAAGAATACTATTAAACTATCTATAACTCCAAAAGTTTTGAAAACTTTTAGAATACTATATAATTTTTAATGAAAAATCTTAATTTGTAATATTTTTTCTGAGAAAACAATTAGTGCAAAGCCTCCACCTGCTTTCCTTGCGTTCTTTTTTCTCTTTCTTGTGCTTTTTCTGGTGTTTGTGCTTCTTCTTTCTTTTTTTCTCTTTAACCTCTTCACTTTCAGAACCTGAAGATGATTCAGTCACCTTCTTGCCTAAATAAAATGTAATCAAATTCACAACATGTTTTTGAAGCAGAACAAAAAATAACAGTAAAATATGGTTGGCTATTAGAATAAAATTAAAAGTGTTATTTCATTTTCAAAATTTTTAAACAATACTGATTAATTCGTCAAATTCGTGAGTATTGCAAATCTCGTTAAACAAGATGTTAAGAAACATGAAACTACAACAATACTGTATTTTAGCAGTTCTATCAAGACATTGGTTAATTGCTTCAGATGCTCCTTGCATTTTATAAATTACTAGACATTTCTTTTGAGTTCAACTATTCTGCTCACATATTTCAGATGTACATATTCTCTCTCTCACACACACACTTTATTCAATGTAAACCAAAGACACAAGATACTGGCATCTACTTGGAATAATGCCTTAATAAATATATATATTATTTAAAAAAATGCAACCTAATCACTCAAATTGTTAAACCAAAGAAAACACTGTGCAGAGGATTTTATCACCTTTTAAAAAAGATGCAAATAATGTAAGTTATTTTTAATAATGAAGTTTTCCTTATTGGTTATTATTAATGGTTTTCAAATTATACGAAGATTTTCATGAAGTATATGTTTATTTAACCTGCTAAATATAAATTCTTATATTATTAATTAAAAAGCTTTTATAATTAACATTAACTCACAATTTAGGATTATGCATCGAAAGTTTTCTTTAGAGAGAGAGAGAGAAATAAATAAATTAGATAATCAAACAATCTATTTTAATGAAGCTGAGTTCAAAAATAATTATTAAAAAAAACTCACATAAATTCCAAATTAAGACTAAAATCAATTGCTAAGCTCAATAGATTCATATGAAACTCAACTTACAGAAATAGCATTACGTTGATGTGTATAAGTAAAATGTTATTTTTTTTATAGATAATAATTCATCGTAGGGATTGTTTTGGGGTGGATACATAACTATGAAAGTCCTATATTGAAATAGATGTATTCTTATATTGAATAGTAAAAAGGAGTATGTTTTTGAAACTATTGTAAATACATTTGAAAGAATGAAAAGAAAAATATATTGAGTATTTGTTGAGAACATTAAATGTTTTCTTAACATAAAAAAATAATACTACAGAAATCACTTGATTCTTTAGCATTAAAAAATGCATAGAAGTTTATCACTAAATTTATATTAAAATTTGTTTAGTCACATTCAAAAATTATCAGTGATATACTATTTAACATAATTTCAAAATATAAATGGAAATATAAGAGTCTTCCATACAATTGTTAATTGTATGCATAATTTTTGTATAATTTATATAAAAAAAATAGTTTTGTATGATAAGCTGCTTTCTATTAATGTCTGATTATGCAAAAACATGAAAACATTTAATCATCTGAATTTGAAAAATTGTTCTAATCCAACATAAATACTTCAAATGATTAGAAAAGGCAATAAAAAAATATACAGTCTACAAGTTCTTACTTCAAAATTTCAAATACGATCTACAACATTTTATTTCAAATATTCAAAAATTTTAATTTCATCTCAATTTATATATACATAAAACCATAATAAGATAACATACATCTATTTAATAAATTAATGTTTTTGCCTTCTATTTCATATTTTTGAATTTTCATTGTTTTTTTAATGTTTTGCAATCCACAATGAAAAGAGTTTCATTCATCTATTAAAAAGTTGAAAATATTATTTCATTTGAAATGATTTCTTTTTTCTAGCATCAGAAAACACAACAGATATTTCAATCAAAAAAAGAAGAAAGTATAATGAGAAAAAATACACATACTTTTTTGCTTGATTTTAAGTACAAGTTCCCCACAGTTAGAAATTTTTACATCTTTCACAGGACGACAGCTCTGGTCAGTTTTGATATTTTCTATTTTTGTGACCACTTCATGGCCACTGATCACTTCACCAAATACAGTGTGTTTCCTAAAATGCAAAATATTTTATACAGTAAATATAATAATCTCATATCTTTTAAAGAACAATTCTTGTACATATATATATTTCATGTATTTCAGAAATGGTGATAACAATTTGGATCAAATTTTAAATTTAGATAAGATATATTAATATTTATATATAATCAATATGTAATTCAAATATAAATATTTTCTCAGAGGGGAAGGGGTTATATTAAATAAATACAGAAAAATAAAGTGGTTAAGCTCAGTCCCTTTATTATAATCATTTTATAAAACATTCGTGTTTTCATTTTAATAATTTTCAGAGACATTAATATTATAAATAAATGCATAAATTTTTTTTTCTGTCTTAAATCCTTAAAATAAGTCAAATGTAGCCTGGAGCATTAAGATTAACTACATAAGCTACAGTCAAATTAAACTAAGCAATTAATCTAACTTGATTGTAGCTTATGTAGTTACACTATAGCTAGTTATACGTAGTTATGCTAGTTATCTATTATTCACTGGTGGCAGTTGCAATTAAATTATTGTCAGTCTCAATAGATGTTAGTTATAATACAATCAATGAAGATTAAGCACAAAGAAATACGTATTAAATTTATTAGGTACTAGCCGCCTTTGGCGACCAGCTGGTTCGCCATGAGTAATGCGTTCTAAAATTTTCAATTAAATCACATATTCATTAGCCTTGAAGTAATTCCGGGTATTGATTGGCCTGAAATTAAGATTTTCTTTAAGATGATGGACGGAAAGCTCTAAACAAACACGTTTTCCTAATAATATTCTTTAATTTTATAAATCAGTCGGTTTTAACTATCGGTTATGCTTTTAAAATATTAAAAATGTTTTTTTAAAGAAAGTGAAAAAGGGAAAAAAAATTATTGAATTAATGATGCAGATATTGCAAACGATTATAGAAATGTGCCATTAAATCAGGATTTCAATGCATATCCTGTCGCTATTCAATCAGATTTACCGTAAATAAAGATAATTTATTGAATAAATGATTTAGATGTTGCAAAAGATTATAGAAACCTTTGCTTTGCATTTATTTTTTTAGAAAATATCACATTTTATATTTATTTTATTTTATCCAATCACGTGCTGAAAGTTGCATTTCTTTAGATTTATTTGCGATGATAGTTTTTGTTTCTTTGCATTGTTCGGCATTGTTTTCTTTTATTTTATCCAGTCACGTGATAAAAAAACATGGCTAAAATATTTCTTAAAAAATTCGTTAAAAATAGTAGCTTAAGCTATACCTTAAAACGCTGCTACCATTAGAAAGCTAATTTTTTAATCTTTAAATTGATGTAAAAATCATGTTTGTGCGATAATATTTTCGGAAGTTATAGCAGAAAAACGTCAAAATTTTGCTTACATTTTAATTAATTCAAATTCTAATTAAAAATTCGAAAAAAGGGCTCTGAGGCGCACATTCCCGACCACCAAGGTATACATGTACCAAATTTGGTAGCTGAAGGTCCAACGCTCTGGCCTGTAGAGCACCAACACACACACATTGAGCTTTGTTATAAGTATAGATAAAAAGAGTAATGAATGAACTGACGAAATTTGAAATTCATTCCAAGGATTAATATTTAAAAATATTTTGCATGCACTGATAACTAGGATAAATTGGTACTTATTAATAAATGAAGAAAAATTGGCAAAAATAAGATTTTCTTTCTGTAAACAATTTATAAACAACAAACACATACATTTCTTCTCATGAGTTTGAAATTACTCAACATCATTTCCTCATACACACTCATAGGTTGGTGAATTTCGGCTTTTCCATAGTTAATTAATAAGTATAAAATATAATGCCAATTTAAGTATGCCCAAAAGAAAATTCCAAAATTTGTCATAATTATTCCAATTTAGAATTAATTATGTTTCCCCAATGCAAAAAGTATTCACATGTAAAACATCTGTGTGATAATAAACTTCGAGAATTGAAAAATATGAGCAACATTTTTTACATACGACATTATTACAGAGGAAATAATCAAATATTTAACTTTATCTCTCTTGTAAAAGAATATAAGATTTTTTCAAGTTTCATATTCATAAGAAATGTGGATTATTAATAGTATTAATAAAGTCAATGAAACACGATAAGGTTTCAATGGAAGGACATTATATTTTCAGAAGACTTACCCATTCAAATGTGGAGCTGTATTAGTTGTACTGCAAAAAGAAGAAAAAAATATTAGTAAACACTATCTATTATATAAATATCTATTTATACAAAAATAAAGATTATTATAATATCGTAGATATTATGCTTATAATATTCAATTAATTATATAAAGTGTCACACTTCAAGAAGTCACGGATTAAATTAGTAAAGGATAATTAATAAGGAACAGTGAACTAACTTAGTTGAAAAGAGAAAATCAATTTCTTGCAATAAACATATTATGTTTTACTTGAAACTCTTTTTTCTTTCAACTTATAATAAAGCTCAATATCTTAATATTATAATAATCATAAGTTTTGTTTCCTGAATACTTGCATAACAAAGCTCATATCAAGTATCTGCCCATCACTACTGCTGAATTTAAACATATTACACTGAAGAATACATGCTATTATATATTTATTAACACTTATGTTTTATCATCTTAAGAATGAATGAAAGGTAATATATTCCAATATTTTTAATAATTTGAATTCCTATTTTAAATATACCTCCTAGACAAAGAAGCCAGGCATAGAATTCATACAGTTGAGAGGTAGATTTTTTAAGGAAGAAAATGAAACAATTGCATTCAAATACATAAAAGGTAGCTCAGTAATTAGAGATCATGAGGAATTGAAAGGAACAAAAGATAATCCAACTATAAACAAATAAAGAATAGATATATTTACAAAGACAAAATTAAAATATAGTTTTATTCACATTAAATAAATATTGAAAGAGATGGAATTTCTTTCTTTTAAAAAAAATTAAGGATAATTTTTTTAATTGGTTGATTCAACACTGATTAACAATTCAAAAGCATAAAATAATTTTAAAATACAAGGAAAGAAGAAACCTACCAACTAGTAAGAGGTTAATCAGGGTGGATGTGAGAAACTGCTGCAAAATTTAAGTACTTTTAAGCCCTTTAGTCCCAAAATCAAGCACCTTTGTAAAGTGTGATAACATAAATGCATTTCCTAACATAACATTTTTTTTTTTCTGTTTTTAAATAATGCATATTTTTAATAAAAATCTTTAAAAATTTTAAATGCTTATCTTCTTAATTTTGTATTTTGGATTAGACAAAAACATACAAAAGAATCATAAAGATGAAAAACCACCTATTAATACCAAAAAATCAATAAATAAAATCAAATAATTAAGTCAACTTTTATAAGATTAACGATAAAGATCTGTGAACTTTTTTAACATCTTTAAAAATTAAAATATCAAGATAGAAACAAAATTTCTGAATATTGATGTAGAAGCCCAACATGACCACAAATTTTGTATTTTTTATATAAGCAGCAACAATTAAGATCTAACATGGCTGGGAAAGAGTAAATTTTCTCTGCACTGGCACAATATATTAAGTACACTTATTTGCAATTTTATAAAGCTAAGAACTAATGCATACCTATGATTATCATATCATGATATACTGGCAAAACTGCCACGAAATTGGTGTTATAACAATGCCATATTCTAAATAAGTTTTTAAATTCAATTTTAATAACAAATATTAGCAGCTCTCACAAATGATCAGACTAAAAAGAAATTGTCTTATCGCCTCTTATCTCTAAAGTGTAGTAAAAGTCTTTTTTGAATGTTTAATATTCCTAAAATTTAATGAAAACTATTCCAGTATTTTAATGAATGACAATGTTCACTCACTGTTGAAGAAAAAGGAGTGAAAAAAAAAAATCATCAAGCATTATCATAATATGTTCAAGAATCCTCGGAAAACTTCTTTGAATCCTTCCACTTTGTTGATTTCCTTTACTGATACATTCGGTAAGGAAGCCTTTATGACTATGATTTTGGATTTTTTTTATTTTATCTTGTGATAAGATGAAACAAAATGAAAAGCTTCCTTTGTCTTCACAATAAAAGCAAGCACTTTTAAAGGACCTTTTCTGAAAATTAAGCCCTTTCAAAATGTTTAAAAATTGATTTTAAATTTAAGTACCTTTTCAAGACTTTACATGATGCTACACACTCTGTTAATAATACCATATATTTAATATATATTTCCATTTTTAAAAAAATCAACTTACATGAAAAACTGAGATCCATTAGAATCTTTGCCTCTATTTGACATGGAGAGAAGAAATGGTTTGTCATGGGGAATATCAAAATTTTCATCTAGAAAAATATATTAATTAGTAAAAAGAATGTAGAAATTATATTATTTACATAAACATAAATTCCATAAAGTCAGGAAAATCAACAGGTGGACAGTGGATATATGACGATACAGCCCAATAAGTTCAATCACAACTTAAGATGTTTAGTTAATAATTAATACATAAGTGAATATTCACAAGAACAGCATTTACAGTGTGCAGCAGCATACTAGTAACCAGTCGATAATTAACAAATGAAATGATACAAATTGGTCAGACAGAACTCAGCAGGTAGTGAGACTTCACACAACTATTCACTTTTTTCAAATGTCTGCAACTCTCCCTTTAGTTGTACTCAACTGTAACCTCACTACTGACTCTATTATATGACTGGTTACTCAGTACCATCGATGCTGTTTTAATACTTGAATCACAAAACTTGGCAGCTATATATGTATACACAATAAAACCAGATATTTCAAATTTCCTGCAGTAAACAAACTATAAAACTATTTACCTTTAAACTGTCCCCCATAAATGGATTCACCACCAGTCCCATTACCTAGAAAAGATAAAAATTACATTATTATTTAAAATTAAAAGAAAAAAATTCTCTTTAGTAAAAGTAAACATATTTTTAACTGACCAGCCACAAAATCGCCTCCTTGAATAACAAAGTTCTTCACCACACGATGAAAAGGTGCTCCCTTGTAATGTAAAGGCTTCCCAGTTGTTTTACCAAGGCCTTTTTCACCTGCAAAAGAATTATTAATAGATATCAGAAGTCACAAATTCTTACTTCTTCTATGACCACACTTGACAAACAATTCTGTATATTATACTTTAAAAAAGGCAAAACAAATAAGAATAAAAATTTATTCAAAACAAATCCACTGGGCCCCATGTTGCATGCAAAAAGTGAAATTTTTCTTAAAGATCTGAATTTTCCAAACTTGATCGTCTCATAATTGTCTGTACAACAAATTATAGCTAAGTTCTGAAGTTCTAATCATAGCTTACGCAGACTGTGAAACTGAATCAGTAAAATAATTTACATTTTAATTTATCAGAAACATAATTACTTTTTAAAAATACATCCTAAAGTACATAAGCTATTTAATAGAGCTATCTTTAATTCTACTAAATGGAATCCATCTCAATTCAAATGTGATTTTAACTTTTATACACTAAAATTCTGGAAATTATATACATATATATATATAAATATAAAAAGGGAAAATGTTAATACACTTTAATAAGCGTTTTTTTTTTTTTTTGCTCATTTTATTATATTTACCAAAGTTACAAATAAGAACTTGTATTGTATTTCTCAAAGTTACAATAATAAATTACAGTGATATTTTCTAAACATGATCTCCATATCATTCCAAAGTTCAACAGTCAGAATTTTTAAACATAAAAAAAGAAAATTATCCCTAATCAATATTATTCATTTAATAAAAAGGCTTTTATATTTTGTGTATACATTATTAGAGAAGACTTATGTGAATATAAAATATGATTGGATGACGATAAAAAAAATCACCTTTCATTTTTTAAATGAATTTTTTTTTAAATTAAACCTTTCAAACTACCTGATGAAAAATTATAAGCTAGCATTCACAGAATGAAAAAGCCATCAATTGTTTAATTTACAATTTTGCAAAATAAGACACTTTATGATATTCAAAATGAAAAACAAATTCCCATAACTGATTTTTTACAGAATTTTGTTTTTTTCCCTTCTACTGTGAAAAGTGTGACTAATAATTTTTTTTTTACTGTAAGTTCATGAAAGTTATTTATTCATATAAAAGTAATCAGTGGACTGGGGAAAAAAAAACCAGTAATTGTTTCTTTGAAGCTTCTCTGCATTCTCTTTAATGAAATTGTAATGGATGATGTGCATATAATTTCTTGACCTTAACCAAAGTCAGGAATGCAATCAGTACTTAAATTTTCATTTTTAGAGTTAAGCAGATAAGAGTTTTAAGTTTCATAATAGAAATTATAATAATAATATAAATGTGTTTTGGGCACTTTTCTTTCAACCAACTGAAACCCGATTTCATAAAGAATAATAATTTCAATAACAACTTAATCACATACAAAATTTCTTTCATTCTAAGTTTTACTGCATTTTTAAAGCATTGCATGTAAATTACAATAAACACATAGCCAATTTTTTAATGGATTTCATTCACAAATTGATACACTTGTGACACTAATTCATATATTGAAAATGTGTTCATTTATCTACACAGTTAAATTTCTTCTGCATGAACTTCATTTAATTTGGATGGATATCCTATAAATGTGGAGTGACAACCAC
>JAPMOQ010050755.1:0-33461 GCA_026543055.1 Argiope trifasciata
TCCGGCATTGTTTTATTTTATTTTATCCAGTCACGTGCTAAAAAAAAACATGGTTAAAATATTTCTTTAAAAATTCGTTAAAAATAGAAGCTTAAATTATACATTAAAACACTGATACCATTAGAAAGCTATTTTTTTAGTCTTTAAATTGATGTTAAAATCATGTTTATCCGATAATAATTTCAGAAGTTATAGCGGAAAAACGTTGAAATTTTGCTTAAATTTTAATTAATTCAAATTCTAATTAAAAATTCAAAAAAAGGGCTCCGAGGTGCACATTCCCGACATCCAAGGTATACATGTACCAAAGTTGGTAGCTGTAGGTCCAACGGTCTGGCCTGTAGAGCGCCAACACACACACACACGCACACACACACACATTGAGCTTTATTATAAGTATAGATTATGTATAGACTCAAGAAACTTATTAGAAGAGTTAGGTTTCTTTATTTCTTTCTTTCCTTTGCCTTTGGCCTCGATAAACTTAATTTACAAAAATGCAATGAAGAATAATGAAAAACAGAAAAAAAATTATGTAGAAGAAAACATTCTGAAACCAATTTGAGAAAGCAGCAACGCTTATAAAGTATCATCGCTCCTCATTTATTAGAATTTACAGAATTTTCTCTAGAAATTTCATTTTCTACAAATGCTTCCTCTGAAGATCTCCCATCTTCAAATAAGAGAGCGAGAAATAATTTAAATTTTCTTCTCCGTAAGCTTCAGTCATACCTCTTTATGGAATTTAATAATCGAAGACATCGAACTCAATAAATTTTTATCAAATAATGAGATTTTTCGACTCTTGGGATAGATGATGAAAAGTCTTTGAATTATGGACCTCTGACTACTTATATTAGGAAATAAATTCTGAGAGTAATTTATTGGGTTTAAAACATGATTTTAAGACAATATCAAAATTAAGGTATTCGACTACATTGGCGATTTTTTAAAAAGTGTTATTTTTGGTAGTTAAGGCTTTCCTCTTTCCATAACAGTTTGCAAAAACAAAGGCCTGACCTATCATCCAGGGGAAATTTAAGAAAAACCTATTTTTCAACAAAATTTTGTCTTTCACTTCAATATTAATTTTCATAACAATTCTTTACGTTAACATGATAATCTCAAAAACTATAAAAAAGTATTTATTTAAAAATTGCAGCGTTTGTTTGAAATGATGTAGGCAATGAAAGGAACCAAAATTTTTATTATTGATGAGTTTCTTTTTCATTTATAGGTGTGTTTAGAAAAATTAAGTTGTGAATTTATAGAAAAAAATTCTTCTATACGTATATTTTTACCCATAACTTCTTTGTGTTTCAAAATGTTTCTTAGATTTTTATTCATTTCATTCATCATTATATACTATAACTTGTGTAGAAAGAAAAATAGGATTGTTACGTTACAGTTTTGTGTAGAGTGTTAACCGTTATGGTTCAATTTCATTAAAATTTACTACCAATTTTCGTTTTTTTTTTTCAAAATATATAACACTTTCAAGCAATTTTTTTGTATTTATAGTCTTTATAATTGAAAATACATCTAAAAACCATAAAAAGTTTTTTAAAAATCCAATTTTCAAATTTTTTTCTTCGAACGTATTCGGTCACCTAAATTTTAAATACTAGTAATAATAAGTTAATTAGGTTTTAAGTTTGTGAATTATGTTTTAGAAAATTTGAACGCTTTGAACTATTTCAGATTTTATTTATTACTAGCCGCCTTTGTCGACCAGCTGTTTTGCCGTGAGTAATTCGTCCAAAAATTTTCAATCAAATACTTACGTAATTTATTTTCTTTATAATTTATCAGCCAAATATATTAAAACTTCAAAACTTCGATAAGGACGTAATTCGTATCATTATAGAAGCCTTATAATTATTTGTTCATTGTATTGTATATATCTCTGATTTGCAATCAGCTGTTGTAGAATTATTTATTTTATTTTTTCCAATGACGTCTGGAAGTTACATTTTTTAAGATTTAATTTGCTATAATAGTTGATTTTTTTTATTCGAACTTCTGTCTATATGATGGCAGCACGTTGATAAAAGCTAATTTTTTCCCTCTGCGCAGATATAATTTCATTGTTTTATACGAAATATATTGTTGAAAAATATGATCAAAATATTTCTTTAAAAATTCGTTAAAAATTGAAGCTTAAGTTATATGTTAAAACATTGATACCATTTGGAAGCTAATTTTTTAAATCCTTAACTCGATACAAAAATTATGTTTGTGCAATAATATTTTCGGAAGTTATAGTGAAAAAACGCTAAAATTCCACTTATTTTTTAATTAATTTAAATTCTAATTAAAAAATAGAGAAAAAATCACTCCGAGATGCCCATTTTCGGTGTCCAAGATATACACATGCTAAATTTGGTTGCTGTAGGTCCAACGGTCTGACCTGTAGAGCGCCAACACACACACATTGAGCTTTATTATAACTATAGATTATTACAGTTGCTTTCATGTTAGAGATGTTATGTAATTTTTTAATAAAATATATAAAAAGTAAAAATAAAAACCAATTGTCTTTGACATTATAAATATTAAATTATTTTAAAGATTAAAGATTAAATATGTGATTATTAATAAAATTTATCTGTCTAAAATAAGCACCACCGCGCTAATAATTATTCAAATCAAAGTCATTTTTCGCATATTTAATATAATTTACTCCAATTATGAGCTAAAACTTAGTTTAAGCCTACAATGAATAGTATAGTCACTTGGCAACACGTTTTTATTGCCATGTGTAAGCTCCACTTGTGTGTTTTAAAAGGAAATAATGAGTATTTCAAAGTCCTTTTTAAATATATTTTTTAAAAGTGTGAAAGAAAAACTTAATGTGGAAATAACAGTACTAGAATTAAACTGCAACTTTCAACAGTGTCAAGATGACTCGTGTATAAAATGTTCAACCATTAAAATATTACTAAAATACTTTTTGTATTGTAAAAAAATATATTAACAAATTTTATTGCAGAATTGTTATAATGTTGTTATTTTCATTGGCACAAGCCCGCTGATAGCTGTCAGCGATTGTAAGCTTAAATTAGAGTCCCTTGTTTTTCAGTAGCGCCGATTAGGGCCAATAGTACGATTTAGCTTCTTCATGCTTCACATTCGCTTGCACAACCCCTTTTTACAGGGGGGGGAGCACAATCACACTACTCACAGATAAAACACAGAAGAACAACCATGCCTAAATCGGGACACGATCCTGGGACATCCACTGTTATAATGTGATTTGTGTCACTAGAAAACTGTTTAATTTACAATTTTAAATTCCTAAAAATTAATATTTGAAGTTTTTTTTAAAAAAAAAATTCATGAAAAAACTCAATATAATTTTTTGAAAGAATTTTCCTTAATTATATGCAGTAATCCGAATTACATACATTTTTTAAGTTAAAAAATTAAAAGCCATGTAATTTCTTAACTATTCAACAGTATAAATTAGACAAAAACAGAAAAAAAAATTCAATTTCATTTGAATTTTCTTGCAAAAATCATATATGATAATATTTAACTTTTGCTATTGAGTTTCAAAAGTTCTATTTTTAAATAAAGTGTTCAGCACAGGAGGCGCTACCTTAGAATTCTTTGAAACAAAATCTAATAGATTCTGTGTCGTAAATCAAATACCCGCAACTTCCAAATTTTGCCCGGCAGCATTTCTGCGAAAGTTAAAAGATGAAAGAACCCCTTGTTCTGCAAAACGTTCCATTCAGAAGGGATTTCGAAAACATGAGAAATAAAGACCGCTACTTCACTTTCCAATGTAAAGAAGAAGAAAAACTAATAATTGTAGAAAAATCTATAATTAATAGTTAGCAAATCAAAACGAGGTAAAGTCAAACAGTCTGTAATGCAGAGCATGATTTTTGCATTTTATGTCGTATCCATAAGAAATAAAGACTGATACTTTATTTTTCAATGTAAAAAAGAAAAAATAGCAGAAATGATTGCAAAACTAATATAATTGCAGAAAAACTTAAAATTTTCAATAATTTTTAATTAAGAATCTAATTTAAACAATGAATAACCTTTTCAACTAGTATCCAATAATTTATATATAGTATTAAAGCGAAGTAAAGTCAAACAATCTATCCTTCTGAATATGATTTTTGAAAATGTTTTGGCGTATTCCATAAAAATTAAGAATGCTACTTCATTTCCAATGAAAAGAAAAAAAAACTAATATTATTGCAGAAAAATATAACGCTTTGAATAATTTTTAATTAAGAATCGAATTTAAATGATGAATAACCTTTTCAACTAGTATTAATTTATATTTAGCAAATTAATACGAGGTATAGTCAAACAATCTGTCCTGCATAGCATAATTTTTGCATCTTTTATGTCGTATCCATAAAAAATAAAGACCGATACTCCACTTTAAATGTGAAAAAGAAATAATTGCAAGACTAATATAATTGCAGAAAAAATTAACATTTTGAATAATTTTTAATTAAGAATCTAATTTAAATGAGGAATAACTTTTTCAAATTTTATCCAATAATTTATATTTAGCGCATTAAAGCAAGGTAATGTCAAACAATCTGTCCTTCAGAGCATGAGTTTTGCATCTTTTATGGCATATCCATAAGAAATACAGACAGCTACTTCACTTTCGAAAGTAAAGATGAAAAAAAGTAATATAATTGCAGAAAAATTTAACATTTTCAATAATTTTAGATTAAGAATCTAATCTAAATGATGAATAACCTTTTCAACTAGTGTTAATTTACATTTAGCAAATTAAAGCGAGGTAAAGTCAAATAATCTATCCTGCAGAGCGAGATTTTTGCATTTTTTATGACGTATCCAGTATTTTACAAACAGTATGCCAATCAACCAGCATTATTAAATAAATTCAATTGTATGAAGAAACTCAGAAACTTTCTGAGAGCTAAAATGAATAATAATAAAAAAAAAACTTTACATAATTTATTTCATAAATTTGGTGAAATTCCAAATATAAAATTCTTTGATTTTGATTAATTGTACCCGGTTTTACTGCAAAATCTAAAAGATCGCGGTGGTTTCGGAACCGGAAGGTTTCAGGTTAGAGACATCGATTGCACCGAAGAACCGTCGTATAAGTTGATCTGGTGCACGTTAAATCCTTCGGGGTCAAGCGTCCACCCGCTGGTATAGTGTAGATCTTTGAAGAGGAGGTTGCCAGCTCAGGTATAGTCTTCGTCATCTGACCGCCACTCAAAATGAGGTCCGTCCCAAAATATCATTAGTGTTACTTTGAAATGGGACGTTAATATAATTAACTTAAATCAAGCAAATTTGTAAAGATCGCTGATTGAGTTATAAAGCATATAATCTTTACTTAGATTGAAATATTTATATAGATAATAAAGGTATTTATATAGATCATTGAGATATTTATATATTATTTATGAGTTATAAAGCAAAATTTTCAGTTATTCGAAATCCTTCGTAATGAAATAAAAAAAAAATTAATATTTTTTTAATGTACTAAAAAAGAACTTTTTAAAAGATCATTATTTTACTTTAATATATAATTTAGAATTATTTGTTTTAAAATTATTTTTAAATCTTTAAACCAAACAAATCTAGCATTTGAAAAATTTCAAACTCGAATTAAATTTATAAAATTTAATACTAGGTAGAATGATTACCAATCATAAGGTCTCGAAAATTTTTTAAATTCTTCCATGAAAAATAAAATTATCCAAGAAATATTTTGGTATTAGCATTATATGAGTATTAAAATTTTCAAAAAATCTTGCATCAAAAAGTGATGGAAATCTGATGAACAGATTTCAAATTTTTAAACAGAGAAAAAAAGTCTAGTAATATATAAATATTATACTGTAATATATAAATTTTGATTGTATTCTCATAAGATGATCAAAGTTATCATACATAAAATAATTCCTTTGAAATGTATCAACAATGTAAGGAAATTTTTTTTATTGCAGCGATTGGATATTGAATTTCTAAAATAATGGAATAATATAATGAATTAACCATTATAACAATTACTTCATCACTTTCATACGACACTTGGACGAAAATTGAATTTAGTCAGAAAAATATTTATATAAAAGATTCTTTTCAGTTAAAAACTTCAAAATATTTTTTTAAAAAAGTCATGTTATCTCATCTTACGTGTATTTCAAATTTATTATATATCAAAATAAAGAATACCGTAAAAGTTTTCGAAAATATTTATTATTTATTTTATTAGAAAAACGTGCTACGAAACATTAAAAAAAATTTTAGTCGTTACTCGAGAATTTCTAAAGAATTGAGACAAAGAAAAATATCATGTTATTATAGATGTGTACACGGCGAAATAACTTGTGTCACTGAAGTTACTCTCGAGTTAAGATAAATCAATTTTAACAAGAGACGATCTATTTTTACACTACATTTGCCTTCGCAAATCACTTTCAGTTGCATTTGATCTTTTCTCCCAAATTTATTTGAATCTAGTGATTATGCTTCAACAGAATAAAGAATTTGAAAGAAAAATGAGCGAATACATTATTTATACGCAAGAATGATCTGAGAAATTTAAAATAAATATTTGTTTGGATGCAAGCTACTTCATAACAGTAAAGTAAATTCCATTCTAAAAGTAAATTCTATTATGTGTAAGAAGAAGTGGAAGTTTATTTTAAGAATTTTCAAAATGCCATCGAGAATTATTTCTGCTGTAACAAAATAATTGTTTGGTTATTCTATTTTTTAAAAAATCGAATGAACAAATATAAAAATATGGCATACAAAAACCGCCTAGGTAACAAGTATTTAAATTTGTACTGACTGTCTATAAACATTTAACTTAATTGGAATGTTAAAGTAATATATTGTAAAAGAATATAAAATAAATTTAACATTAAAAAAATTTAAAATCTCAATTTATATACTACCTGGTACTTGGCATGTTGCTGCCACCGAGAAAAATGATATTAAGTGCAATTAATCAATAAGTTGGCAATGTTTTATTGAAATAGGATGAACGATACAAACATAATATAAAATATTTTTATATTTTATAGTTATGCATTCTTTTAGAATTGTAAAATTTGGTGTTCTTTCACAATGGTAATGAGAGAAACTATTTACAGCATCTCGTGATTCCTTTGATATTCGTTCAGAATTCTCAAGTTTATTGTTAAAAAATGATAGTAAAATATTTTCTTTTAAAATTTATTAAACAAAGAAAATGTGTTTATACCATAAAAATGTTAATATAGTTGAAAAGATATTATTTTGAAAATTAAGATTTTGCAAAACTATTTGCACCGAAATATTTTTGGAAGTTACTGAGAAATACGTTAAAATTTAATTAGCCTTTAAACCTCCCAGGATTGGTATCTCAAAATCTTTTTTGCATAATCTGCAATAAAGTTGCTACCTCTGAGAACGACTTGCATGGTATTTGCCTACAATAGCTACACAATATTAACCTTTAATTTGGATTTAGCATTTCTGCTAAACCTATTGTGTGTTCTCGGAGAGTTATTTGGAGATTGATCCTTGGTAAATAAATGCTGTTGAGATCGGAATTAAAAATTTGTTTAGATAATTTTACTATACCTATAACCATCATTTAGATGTAAGCAATAAGCTGGCCAAGTTTCATCGCAGTCGGACGAACGGTTTAGGAAAGCATAAGAGACATACAGACAAATTTTTATACATTATAAATAGAATTTTTCTCGTAAATTATTTTTCACTTTTTAGCCTCTAATCTATAATTCATAAATATAAATTATTATGGAATCTTAAAAATAATTATGTATCAAACATATTCATCAGATTTCTCCATATGCATGGATTTAAAATTTAATTAAATCAATCAATCAATCAACGGATAATTCAATCCAAATAGTAAAATAAGAAAATGTCATCCGACCGCATACAAGTACACATAATTTCAAAATATTAATGTAATAGGAAGTTAGTGATGAATCGACTGTTAATTTCCTTTTTACCAGCGGGTGACCGAGCTCAGCTCAGAAAAAACAGGTATCGAAGCTAACTCGAAGATTTAAATTTTCAATTGTGATTTATCAAAACAATACATGCCATAACAAAATTTGTGAAACCATTGGTGAAAAGATAACCGGTTAAAGTGCACCATTGTAAACTATTCTAAACAAAGTTAGAGTTTGGAAAGGGAACTATTCTATACAAAGGTAAAGTAAAGGTAAAGATTGAAGTGTGTTGAAGTTCAATATTTTTGACAAATTTATTTAGAAAAACCAAACATATATACATACATAAGAAACATATTATAAACGTATAACAGCATAAATATAAAACTTTATTAGTTCGCCATATTGGCTATAGATGGCAGTACGTTACCGCTTGAAAATTTAAGTAGCTATTATGGCGAACTAATAAAGTTTGAAAATATCCTATCTGTAACTCCGAACTGCTCGACCGTAGCGCTTCAAAACCGGCGCCAATCGATTCCTCGTGGCCAAAAACCCCAGACCCCCAAGTTTACCGGAGTTTATTAATTCTGGGGCGATTTTCGACTTGGCAACCATTCCTCGTATTATAGTATTAGTATTGAAGGATTTTAATATAATAATTTCTAATTTAAAAACGAATAATTCAAAATTATGTATCAACAAACTATAATAATTTTCATTTTAGAAATGGTTGCTTATTTTCATCATAGCCTATTAACTTACACCATCCATTATATAAAGTTGTTTCTTAACACATTCTCTGCCAATTACGCACCAGTGCGTTACAAATAATATGTGACTGTACCAAACCATCTAGGTTATTAGATGACAACTTCTCTACTACAGTTAAAAGATAGCAGATCTCATTAGATAGATGATTCTGATATCAGGCGAGGGTAATGGCAGTAAAAGTGTTAATAATGCATACAATATTCTGTCAGAGTTTTTTTACACATTGCACTTTATAACTATGTATTTATAAGTTAATTCATTACTTTTAAATTAAAGTTTTACCGGTTACATAAATAAAATATTGTTAAGCTACAACATACATTTTTTTAACCATTTGTTGTATAGTATAACCAGATTATACAACAAATTTGCATGCTGCATTCAAGAAATGTCTCTATGATTTACATTTAAATGGAATTTTATACAAAACTATCTTAAAATTATTTCACAGTCTAGTTGCTAAGACGTAAAAGATTCACCTGCAGTCATATATTTACGACATTATGTTGTTATGCTATAGACATACATCTTGAATGTCAGTTACTTCAATTGTGAACATGTAACTAATCTAGTAATGGAACTTTTGAAGTAAATTTTAAACTGAATTAAAGAGATTTTTACAGTGAGTGTAGTTTTCAGATTTGAATTATTTTCCTCGAATCAAATAAAAACTTGTTGAATTAAGATAAAGTAAGATGAATTAGAAATTATAGAACAGCTTAAGTTGAACAGCTTAAGTAGTTATGAATAGAAAATATATCGTTAATAACTAGTATCAGCTTCAGCTGTCCTATAATTACTCTAATGTTGTTACATTTTAGAGTTGAATTACAACAAAATTTTTAAAACCCGATTTTATCTTAATTTTAAATAGTGTTATTTTTTCTACTTTAAATATTCCTCTTTTTTAATTTAAACTATAAAATCCATTACTGTAATTAAATCTTGGAACAAGTTTATTGAATTTCCTATCAAATGACACCAAAGGTAATGAATTAAAATTTTAATAAATTATGAATTTATTAATTCAAAAAAAAGAAATATTAAATTATCAATATTTCTTTCTTATAATAATGAAATTAAATATTTATATTATTCACAATAATATAAATATTTAATTTCAAAAGTCTTGCTATTTTTGGCGGTTACTAAAAACAAAATTACAAAATTCCGTTTTTTAAAATATCGAACAAGTCAAGTTGAAAGCAAAAATGTAATATAATAAGTAATTAATACGAAATAAAAATAGCAGAAAATGGCATTTGGTTGAACTAAGAAGAATATCCAAAATAGTAAAATGTTATGCAGTTATAATTGCAATTTATTCCCATGCGATTATATTTCTGATTTGATTACTTGTTCTTGTAATGAAATAAATTTCTTGAGCTTCCGGTTAAATAATACATTAATAATATAATGTTTTAAGGCTATATACATAGTTTAATATCGAAGAATTTGATAAAGAATTAATGAAAAGTTTGAAGAAATCTCCAGAAAATTATTTTGTTAGTAAAGGAAGAACCAGCACAATGAATGGGAAAAAACTGCACGTAAAAAATATAAAATGATCAAGCTGTATAATAAGAATAGAAGCCCAATAATGTGCAATTCTTCTTACAGATGTTATCAAAGAGAACCATGTAGTTGCCAAACAATAAATTTTAATCAATTAATTTATATATTATGGCTATAATTAAAATTCCACTTTGAAATGGCAATTAAATAAAAACCACTGGATCAAATCTTATCAAATTTGGTAATAGTTTAAAGGAAGTGGTCATGGGTTTAGTTTAGTTAATTTAACGTCCCGTAGTAAAGGAACTGATTGGCTATTTTGGGACGGACCTTGTGATTTTGAATCACTGTCAGATACGAGGATGACACCTCAGCTGGCAACCCCTCTCCATACCATATCACACCAGCGGGAGGACGTTTGGCCTAACAGATTTTTCAAGAGACCCCCTTACACGACAGTTCTTCGACGCAATCGAGTCTTGAACCTGAAACCCTCCGGTTCCGAAGCCAAGACCTTATCACTAGGTGGTCATGGAATTCCTTTTCTGTCAAAAACGTTTGAAAACTCACCACCAGGTAAAAACGACGATATATGCATATTATTTACCAAAATGCGACATAAAGACACCAATTTCAAATGTGTTTAATCGCTTCGGAAACATGTTACAAAGTGTGTTATCTCAAGAGCACTGTTTATGGAAAAAATCTAAATTTGGCGGAACTGAAAGATACAAATGCATAAGATCGACATATGCATAACATTCCTGACGATATGCTAAGATCTATTGGCGACATGTAGGATCGAACTCGCAGTCTTATGGTTCGCAACCAGATAACATGACCACAAGACTAAAAGCGATCACTCAGTCTTGAGGATGTTATCGCTTATAAAACTTCCACTACAATGTGTTTCCATGTTTAAGGTATCCGACTACGTTAAAAACACTGGTTATCGACTGCATTGGTGAAATTTTTTAAAACTTATTTTTTGCAGTTCAGACTTTTCTCTTTCCAAATAGTTTATCTTTTCTAGGAAAAGGAAGGCCTGACCTATCATTCAGAGTCAATATTTTATCAGCTAAAATATATATTTAACTTCAATTTTCTTAGAACATTAATTTTCATAAAAATTCTCCACCGTTAATATGACATCCCAAAACTAATAGAGGAATTCACATAAGAATTTCAGAGTGTGTTTTAAATAGTATGGGCAATGAAATGAGGCAAAAGTTTTATCGTTGGTGAGATACTTTTTCATTTTTAGAAAAATTAAGTTGTGAAATTATGGAAAAATGCATCGATACGTTTATTTTTAACCATAACTTCTTTGCATTTGAAGATTTTTCTTATATTTCGGTTCATTTCATTCATCATTATGCTCTATAACTTGTGTGCTAAGAAAAATAGGATTGCTGCATTACCATTTTGTGTAGAGTGTTAACCGTTTTGGTTAAATTTCATTAAAGTTTGCAGCTTTTCCTATTCTTCAAAACACATTACATTTTCAAACAATTGTGTTGTATTTATAGTATTTTGTATTATAATTGACAACACATCTAAAAATTATAATTTTAAATAGTTTTTAAAAAAATTCAATTTTTCAAAAAAACCCACATTTTTTTAGCATAGTCGGATACCTTAATTCGTGATACCCTACACTCAGATTAAACAGGAAAATTCGTATTGTAGTGGAAGCTTTATAAGTCAGATAACAATAGGCAAGATCCTCTTGGGGTCATGTCATACGTCACGAGTTCGATCCTACCTATCGCCAACAGCAACAATATCATTTGTTGGTTTTGTTGTTTTTAATGTCATGAGAATACAACAGAATGGCACTGACCTCTCTGACTTTTCTATGGACGAGCACCTTATGCCACTGATTGTCATCGAACCTGACCTTGGTCGGTTTCAGTACCTTCTCCACAGAGCTGGAGCCGAGGTGGATGATGAGCAGGATGCCTCCGTCCTTCAGAGTGAGCAACAGGTGGTCTTCTCCCTTCCCCGTGTACAGCAGCAGACCGTTGGGCTGCCTGGACTTGAAGTACAGGGAGATCTGGTCGCTGGAGCTGAGTATGGGCTCTGCGTTGAGGGACACCAGGTTGAAGGACAGGTACTCCGAGCCCCGGAATGTGGCTTCAGCAGGAGTTCGTTCTGAAACAAAATATCATTTTATCAGCAAATAATGAAGAAATTATAATTCGAATAAGGCAATCAGCCTTGCTTTATTTTCCCGAACCTCCACTATAGTCGAGTAATAATTTCACTTTCATTAAAATAATCTATAATCATGGAGACGAAACATTTACTATCACGTCACGCTCACAAAAGCTTCTCAAAATAAAGTTTTGATTTAACTCGATTGGTTTGGTTTAGTTATATTAATGTCCCGTTTTAAAGCAATACGAGGGCTATTTTGGGACGGACCTCGTAATTTTGAACCACGGTCAGATGACGTTGATTTCACTCGAGGACCATCTATTGATGCTTTCTCAGGCAGGTCTCGGTATCAACTGAAGAAAGTTGGCGCTGATGTCGGATTTCAAAGTTCCAAGATGGGAGGAGTTTGTGACACAGAGAATGAGATTCATTTTACTGCTGGTGTTTTTCAAAAAGGTGAGTCAGATTCTAACCCTCCCTTGAAACTTATCTAAGAAAGCAATCTACCCACTATGTTGTGGGTTGATTGCTTTCCTGGATTGCTACCTGGATCCTAAGATAACATTAAAGACGCTACGCTAATGTTACTGCAGGTTGCTACCTGGGTCCTAAAATAGCATGAAAGACGCTTACGCTATTGTTACTGTAGATTGCTACCTGGATCCTAAAATAACATTAAAAACGCCACTCTAATGTAATAACCTAACGAACCTATTATAGATGATTAACAGCGGTTCTTAAATATTTGGTAAACAAAGAAGGTTCCGAAACTTTATTATAAAGGTTCCTTTAATTTAAGGTATCCAGTTACGTTAAAAACACTGGTCAACAACCACATTGGCTACTTTTTAAAAATTATTGTTATTGCTTGTAGTTAAGACTTAGAATTTTTAGCATATCAAGAAACAAATGAAAAATTATTAGAAAATAATATATTTACAAATATAGTATAAAACAAACCTGAAACATATCACGATAACAATAAAAAAATATGTAAAAATACTATGTAAAGAATCTTTATTCATTTTGTAACTTTAAAAAAATAAAACTGTAGCTTTTACAAGCAACAGAAACTTTTGCTGGAAACATTTAAAATAAATTAAGTTTTCAAGATTCAGATTAGATAATTCGAGAGTAAAAATAAAAAAGAATGACTCTTCAATTATTTAAAAACACTTTTCGCCATAACCAGCATAAATACTTTATTTCGAGCCATTTATCGCAAAAAGAAGTTGAAAACCTCATCAGGTGAGAAGTTAACACCCATTTTAATAATATCTTAGAAAAAAAGACAAGAATCTTCTAGAAATAGAAACAACAACACTGATGCCATTCTGCATTTTGAAAAATTGGCTTATTCCTAACAACGAAAACTCTCATACGTATAAAACCCTCCATCCAGAAAAAAGAGGAAGACATTTTTCCCCCAACTTTTATCTCCGTTATTTTTCCCTCCCATACCTGGCAAAAAACCCCATTACCACACATAAGTTCACACGCTCGGAGGATAAAAAAAAGGGAGTAATTCGAAAAAATATATAAATGGTTCTCGGTACTTGCTCATCAATCATAAAAGCGCGGGGAAACGTGCATTGTCGTCTTTTTTTTTGAAAAACACTCCTTCATCATTTTGTAATGCGGTCTCAAATTTTCAGGAGCTGCTTTCAGTTTCTAGAATGGGGAGTCGGGAGGCTTCCTGTGATTCAGGCGGAGCTTTCTATTCATCGAATTGCACAGGGAGGAGAATGTACGGAAGATGCAACGACCAGTTTTATTTGACTTTCTGACAGAGAGATATGGGCCCCAGATTCTTATGAATGCTCGCTACCTAAAGAATGGAGAGATGTGAATACAAGTTGCTGTGCTCGGAACGGGTTCTGTGACGGAGATTTTGAAAGATTTTGTAGGTTTCCGAATCCAAACGAAGTCGATATATAAAGATATATACTTTATATTTTTAAATTTTTTATGGCGACTGTCAAATGCACTGTATAGTTAGGAAGAGCGGAAATTATCTTTTTTAGCCTCAATAGCAAATAGAGGATTTTTCGATTCTGGACGCATTTATCTTGAAGAGCACCTTCCTCCTTCAGGGACTGTGGTAGAGTCATGCGGGCTAACATTAACCACGGTAAAAACCTTCCCAAAAGAAGTACGTACCGTCATCGATTCGAGGAGCCAAAGCCTCAACTTTTCGAGTCCCACCAGGGGGAATTTATGTTTAGGAGCTCCCTCCTCCCTTTTGGGCACCTCGAAATGAGAACGAGAATCCTCCGGCATGGAGGTTGGTTCATCCTGGATGTGCTCGAAAAGGTGAGGCACTGGCTCCTCCCATCGATGACGGGATGTACTTTTTCAGGGAAGGATTGTACTGTGGTAGGTGTGTGGTTACATCGTAATAAGCCAGTAACAGTTACTAGATACTAGCCTATGGTTTTGCCGGATGATGAGTTACTGGGCAACAAACTCAAACATAGCTGGTTCAATCCTTGGCGCAATTTAACCTATACATTAGCACAATTCCGCTAATAAAATCGTCACATGTGATAGCCTGCAGGACTCCACCACAATTTCCACCATTTTTTGAAGAGCCAGATTTGCCTTAATATCGAATGGAAGATATTTGGTTGGTGCACGCATTTAACTTGAGCAAGATCCCCCCCCATCTTTTCGGGTACTTCGAATTGAGAACGAGAAGTTTTCAGCATGGCGGTTGGTTCACTCTGGAGGTACACGAAAAGGCGGGTTCTGGCTTCTCCCATCGGATGTATTGTTGTTGCTGCTCTTTGTTATGGCACTTGCCATAAACAAGCCCACTGTTACGAAGACAACGATTTAAGGCGATAGGTTGCGTCTTTTGTTTCATTAGCTCCAACTAGGGCCAATATAACGACTTTGATATTCTCGCATCACTCATTCTCTTGCACAACCCCTTTTTACCGGTGGTCACCTTCACACATCTCATAGATGGAAAACAGGTGAACAGTAACCATGTCCGAATAAGAACTTAAAACCTATCGCAACAGTTTAGTTTAGTTATATTAGCGTTCCGTTTTAAAGCAACACGAAGACTATTTTGGAACAGACTCCTTAATTTTGAGCCTCTGTCAGATGACGTGGAAGACATCTGGGCAGGTTAAACAGGAGGCGGAAGGAGGCACATGAAGTTGGTATTAAACCAGTGGAAGGAGATCTGACACCAGATCTGAATACTCGCGAATTTTGAGTGAAATCGATATACTAACTTAAAACCTTCTGGATCCACAGCTGAAATCTTAACACTAATTCTATTTGCTTCATTGGTGAACAGAAGAGTTTTATGTTGAGCTTATCTTTATCTTCAGGCACTATGGGGGATGTAGGTCTAGTATTAGTTTCTCATGGCAATATCTTATTTGAAAGTAATACTCCTATTTTGCATGATTTGAATGATATCAAATGACATGGTGACATCAAAACTCGCCAAACTTCCCCATCACATCAGCTGGAGGATGTTTGGCTCACGACATCGGAATTAAGGAGAACCAGGTCCGGCGCTTAATGAATCTTGAATAGAATTGAGATTCGAAATTAAAACTTCTCGGATCCACAGCTGAAACTTTAACACTAATTCTACTCTAATTTAATGGTTGAATAACCTTTTCAACTAATATCAAGTATTTTATATTTTGAATGTTAAAGCGAGGTAAAGTCAATTAATCTGTCCTGCAGAGCATGATTTTTGTATCTTTTATGACGTACCCAGTAATTTACAAATAGTATGCCAATCAACAAGCATTATTATGATAAGAAACTTTATATATTTTATTACTTAAAATAAGAAAAATGTTGCTCTTATAAGCAACAGGAACTTTTTCTGGGAACGTTTCCAATAAATTAAGTTTTCAAGATTCAGATGAGATAATTCAAGAGTAAAAATGAAAACTGAATGACTCCTCAATTATTTTAAAACACTATTCGCAATAACCAGCATAAACACTTTATTTCGAACCATGTTTTTAAAAAAGTTGAAAACCTCATTAGGTAAGAAGTTAACAGTCATTTTAATCTCATCCCAAATCGCTCTTATAAAAAAAATAGATAAGAATATTCTTGAAATAGAAACAGCAATAGCGATGCCATTCTGCATTTTGAAAAATTGGCTTATCCCTAACAACGAAAAATCTCATACGTATAAAACTCTCCATCCAGACAAAAAGGAAGACATTTTTCCCCCAGTTTTTATCTACGTTATTTTCCCCCTCCCATACCTGGCAAAAACCCCCATTACCACACCTAAGTTCACATGCTCGGAGTATAAAAAAATGAGAGTAATCCAAAAAAATATATAAATGGTTCTCGCTACTACCTCATCAATCATAAAAGTGCTGGGAAACGTGCATTGTCGGCTTTTTTTTTTGAAGCGCTCCTTCATCATTTTGTAATGCGGTCTCAAATTTTCAGGAGCTGCTTTCGGTTTATAGAATGAGGAGTCGGGCTGCTTCCTGTGATTCGGGTGGAGCATTCTACTCCCCGAATGGCACGGGGAGGAGAATGTAGGGGAGATGCATCGGCCAGTTTTATTTGACTTTCTGACAGAGAGGGATGGCTGCCAGATTCTTTAAGAATGCCTTCTACCTAAAGAATGGAGAGATGTTAATACAAGTTGCTGTGCTCTGAACGGAGACTGTTTCGACAGTCAGAAGAATTTTGGAGCTTTTGGATTACAAACGGAATTGGTATATAAAGATATATATTTTGGCTTTTGTGGTTTTTTATAGCGATTGTCAAATGCACTTAATAGTTAGGAAGAGCGAGAATAATCTCTATTTGCCTCAATAGCGAATAGGAGATTTTTGGGTTTGAGAAAGAATTTGTCTTGAGGAACATTTTTATTACATATTTCAATTTATATAGATAATTTGTGTACAAAGATAAATATGATTCCTGTATTACAATTTTGTGTAGAGTGTTATCCGCTTTTGTTAAATGTCATTAAAATTTATTACAAATTTTTATTTCTAATTTAAAGTCGATGGATTTAGCTTCAATTTGTATGACAGTCAGGCTTATTTGATGTTTGGCGATCTCATGAAAATTTAATTCTTGTTGCAACTTTTGCATTTTGAAACAGAATTTCGTTTGATGTCCGCTTTGCGACGGAAAGTGGGTGCAATAGCTCTTGAGGGTAAAGACCCCTGACAACCCAAGGACAAAAGTTTGTCTTCTAGCTCATGAGAAGATGACACTCGCACATTCTCTTTCACAATCCCTTTTACTGGGGGGGGGGTTGCATATGCCTCTCAGATAGATAGTTTAGAGAAGTGAAAACATGCCATGGCCGAACCGGGACTCGAGCCCCAGTGCAACAATTTAGTTTAGCTTAGTGATATAATAGTCCCGTTTTAAGAAACTCTAGAACTACTTAGGAGCGGACTTCTTAACTTTTAATTGCTCTCAGATGACGAAGACGACACCTGAGTCAGTTAAAATGTATTGGAAAGAAGAATTTTTAAAAATTATTATCCATTTATTAATTCCTTATTTTATTTGTTTATTAATGTTACATATAATATGAAATTTTGAGACCATATTTTCTCAAATTTATTTCCAAGCGGCGCCATTCTTACAGAATCATTATGAAATAATTAAAAAATTGGTAAAAAAATAAATTGAATAATTGATGAAAAGAGTTACGGAATTAATTACATGATAATTTACAATGAAATGCATTTAAAAGAATTTTTGAAGTTTTAGCATATCATGAAACAAATAAAAAATTATTAGAAAATGCTTTCTTTCCAAACATGAAAGATGTCAATTTAAACAATAAAAAAATGTGTAAAAATACTGAGTAAAGAATCTTCATACATTTTATAACTTAAAAAAATAAAACTAAAGCTTTCATAAGCATAAGAAATGTTTTCAGAAAAAGTTTCCGATAAATTAAGTCTTCAAGATTCAGATTAGATAATTCAAGAGTAAAAATGAATAACTCTTCAATTATTTAAAAATACTTTTAAGATAACCAGCTTAAATACTTTATTTCGAACAACGATTTAAAAAAAGTAGTTGAAAACCTCATTAGGTGAGAAGTTAACAATTATTTAAATCCCATCCCAAATCACTCTTAGAAAAAAAATAAAGCAAGAATCTTTTAGCATTCTGCATTTTGAAAAATAGGCTTATCCCTAGCAACGAAAAATCTCATACGTATAAAACCCTCCATCCAGAAAAAAAAGGAAGACATTTTTTTCTCCCAGCTTTTGTCAACGTTATTTTTCTCTCCCATACCTGGCAAAAAAACCCATTACCACACCTTAGTTCACACGCTCGGAGGATAAAAAAAAGGGAGTAATTCGAAAAAATATATAAATGGTTCTCGGTACTTGCTCATCAATCATAAAAACGCTGGGAAACGTGCATTGTCGTCTTTTTTTGTTGAGGCTTCTTCATCATTTTGTAATGCGGTCTCAAATTTTCAGGAGCTGCTTTCGGTTTATAGAATGGGGAGTCGGGCGGCTTCCTGTGATTCGGGTGGAGCATTCTACTCCCCGAATGGCACGGGGAGGAGAATGTAGGGGAGATGCGATGGCCATTTTTATTTGACTTTCTGACAGAGAGATATGGCAGCCAGATTCTTTATGAATACCCGCTACCTAAAGAATGGAGAGATGTTAATACAAGTTGCTGTGCTCGGATCGGAGACTATTATGGACACTTAGAAAGATTTTGAAGCTTTCCGAACACAAAGGAAGTCGATATGTAAAGATACATATTTTGGATTTTGATGTTTTTTTATGGCGACTGTCAATTGCACTCAATATTTAGGTCAAGCGAGAATAATCTTTGTTAGCCTGCATAGAGGATAGAAGATTTTTGGCTTGTGCACGTATTTATCTTGATCAACATTCACCCCTCCCTCCCATCGGGCACCTTGAAATGAGGACGAGGAGCTGCCGGTATGGAGTTTGGTTCTCTCTGGTGATACATGAATACTGACCTACCGTCACGAGAAAATCCGTGAACAGGGTTGACTTAAGTAGACGTGTCTAAGTATGGAGGGAAGTAATCTTTGAAACAGACCACAGCATTTGTCTTACTAAGCCCTCTTCATTAGGCGAGACATTCATTTCGCTTGTGTTAATTCAGATATCTGGTTCTTAACTGGTTCTTTTGGAGCCAAATGAAATACAGCCCATTTCTTCACCCCCAAAATGTGATATAATATTTCGCTTCCAAGTCGAATGATCCCTACTTTTAGGGTTACTAGGGTTTTTCTCGTGATGGTAAGTCAGTAGGTTGAGCTCTTGCTCCTCCCATCGATGACGAGATGTACTTCTTTAGGGAAGGTTTGTACTGTGGTCGGTGATAGTCCGCAACATTCAGCCACAGCTCCCACCAGTGTTCGAAGAACAAGAATAATCTCTATTTGCCTCAATAGCGAATGGAAGATATTTGGTTTGTGCACTCATTTATCTTGAGAAAGATCCCTTTTTCATTCCCTCGAAATGAGGACGAAAAGTTTTCCACATGGAAGTTGGTTCACTCTGGAGGTACATGAAAAGGTGGGCTCTGGCTCCTCCCATCGGTTCTACTGTTGTTTCTTATGGCACTAGACATGAACAAGTCATCTATACGAAGATAACGATTTAAGCCAATAGGGATCATCCTTTGTATCAGTAGCACCAACTAGAGCCAATAATACGACTTTCATATTTACGCATCACTCATTCGCTTGCACCACCCTTTTTTCCTGGTGGGCACATTCACACATCTCACAGATAGAAAAAGGTGAAAAGTAAACATGCCCGAATAAGGACTCAAAACCTATTGTTACAGTTTGGTTTAGTTATATTAGCATTCCGTTTTAAAACAACACTAGAACTATTTTGGAACGGACTCCTTAATTTTGAACTGCTGTCAGATGATGAGGACGACACTTGGGCAGGTTAAAATGTATTGAAAAGATAGATTTAAAAATTATTATCTATTAATTTAATTAATTAGTTTACTAATAGTATAGATAACATGAAATTTTGAGACTAATGTTTCTCAAATTTATTAATAAGCGAAATCATTCTTACAGTGAAAATATTAAGAAATGAATTAAATAAATGATAAAAAAAGTTCTGGAATCAATAAAATGATAATTTGCATTGAAAACTCATGCATTTAAAAGAATTTAGAAGTTCTAGCATATTAAAAAACACATAGCAAATTATTGAAAAATATTATGTTTACAAAAGGAAACATGTCAAGTTAAACAATAAAGAAAAAGTAAGAATATTGCGTAAACAATCTTTATATATTTTATAACTTAAAAAATGAAACTGTAGCTTTTACAAGCAACAGAAACTTTTTCAGAAAACGTTTCAAATAAATTAAGTTTTCAAGATTCAGATTAGATAATTCAAGAATAAAAATGAAAAATGAGTGCCTCTTCAATTATTTAAAAACACTTTTCGCTATAACCAGCATAAACACTTCATTTCGAATAATGCTTCACAAAAAGTAGTTGAAACCCTCATTAAGTGAGAAGTTAACACTCATTTTAATCCCATCTCAAATCGCTCTTTGGACAAAAAAGGAGAATCTTCTAGAAATAGAAATAACAACAGCGATGCCATTCTGCATTTTGAAAAATAGGCTTATCCCTAACAACGAAAAATCTTATACGTATAAAACCTTCCATCCAGAAAAAAAAGAAGACATTTTTTTCACAAGCTTTTATCTACGTTATTTTTCCCTCCCATACCTGGCAAAAAAATCCCATTACCACACCTTAGTTCACACGCTCGGAGTATATAAAAAAAGAGAGTAATTCGAAAAAATATATAAATGGTTCTCGGTACTTGCTCATCAATCATAAAAGCGCGGGGAAACGTGCATTGTCGTCCTTTTTTTTGAAACCCTCCTTCATCATTTTGTAATGCGGTCTCAAATTATCTGGAGCTGCTTTCGGTTTCTAGAATGGGGAGTCGGGAGGCTTCCTGTGATTCGGGTGGAGCCTTCTACTCCCCGAATGGCACGGGAAGAGAATGTAAGGGGAGATGCAACGGCCAGTTTTATTTGGCTTTCTGACAGAGATATATGGCAGCCAGATTCTCTATGAATGCTCGCTACCTAAAGAATGGAGAGATGTTAATACAAGTTGCTGTGCTTGGATGGGGGATTGTTAGGGACAGTTAGAGAGATTTTGGAGCTTTTCGAATACAAAAGAAGTCAATATATAAGGATATATATTTTGGATTTTAAGGTTATTTATAGCGACTGTCGAATGCCTTGAATAGTTAGGAAGAGAGAAAATAATCTCTCTTTGCCTTTGACTAATCATGAGTGGGACTGATGATTAGTCAAGTGATCTGATGGGTGATCTGACTGAAGATGCAAACAATTTGCTTCAGATTCTATCCTCTCTATTCGAAACCGTTTTGTTCAGATTCCAATCCCAGGAGTACTGCGTCTTCCCCATGATCTGGGATTCCCGAGTCTTAGTTCGGGTATGATTGTTCTTTACACTGGTTGCTGTCTGTGAGGTGTTTGAAGGAGCCCCTCCCCTACTTGAAAAGGGGGTTGTGCAAACGAGTATGTGAATGTCCTCTTCATATGAGCAGAAATCAGACTTCTACTCTCGGATTCTCAGAGGCCTTTACGCTCAGAAGCTACTGCACAAATTTGGCATAACTCCGTCAGAGGGCCCCTACAACAATAAAATTTAAATCCGAATTTAGTACAGTCCATATCCACAGATGAGGCACCACAGTCTGTTGCACTATATTGTGCAATATTTTGTGATTTATATGATACTAAACAATATTGCGAATATTGATGGATGCCATACAATATTATACAATATTTGTGTGCAACTTGGGAACACTAGGTCATCGCGACCGTGGAGTAGTACGGAAGAAGGTAATCTAAAAATTTCAAATTGAATTAAAAATTCAATAGAACTAACGAATGTCCCCATCTTTTATTAAAAGTAGATTATTAATAGTGTTTTGGAAAAGAAATTTTTTTGGTATCTTCATTCATTAATTTACCAAAAATAATTTTTTATAATAATATGGATTATTGTAAACGCCGGCCTGAGTTAAAATTATATTTATTGCAATTTCACCTAATGAAGTTCCATGATAAACATTTGAAAGTAAGTTATCTTTTACAAAAAAACCCCCATCTAAATATACACTGAAGTGACAAAAGTCATGGGATAGCAATATGCAAATATACAAATGGCAGTATTATCGCAGCGAAAAAGTTTAAATGCGCAGTTCATTTTCCAGAGCTTTCATTTGTGTTCAAGTTTTTCATGTGAACAGGTTTTTCGCGATTTATGGTGGCACGAAGAGAATTAACAGACTTTGAACGTGGAATGTTAGTTGGAGCTAGACGCATGGGTCATTCCATTGCAGATATCGTTAGTGAATTCAACATTCCGAGATCCACAGTATCAAGAGAGTGCCGAGAGTATGAAATTTCAGGCATCACATCCCATCATGGACAGCGCAGTGGGCGACCACCTGCACTTAACGACCGAGACCGCCGACGTCTGTGTAGAATGGTCAATGTTAATAGACATGCAACACTTCTTCAAATAACTGCAGCAATCAACGTGGGACGAACGAGGGACGTGTCCGATAGGACCGTGCGGCGAAATTTGTCTTCCTTGGGCTATGACAGCAGAAGACCGACTCGAGTGCCTTTACTGACAGCACGACATCGCCTGCAGCGACTCTCCTGGGCTCGTGAGCATATCGACTGGTCCCTAGACCAATGGAAAACCGTGGCGTGGTCAGATGAGTCACGATTTCAGTTGTTACGAGCTGATGGTAGAGTTCGAGTGTGGCGAAGACCCCACGAAGCCATGGACCCAAACTGTCAGCAAGGCACTGTTCAAGCTGGTGGTGGCTGCATAATGGTGTGGGCTGTTTTTACATGGCATGGACTCGGTCTTCTGGTGCAACTGAACCGATCATTGACTGGAAATGGTTATGTTCAGCTGCTTGCAGATCACTTGCAGCCATTCATGGACTTCACGTACCCACACAACGATGGGATTTTTATGGATGACAATGCGCCATGTCACCGGGCCAGAACTGTTCGCGATTGGTTTGAAGAACATTCCGGACAATTCCAGCGCATGATCTGGCCACCTAGAGCGCCCGATATGAATCCCATCGAGCATTTATGGGACATCATCGAAAGGTCCGTTCGTGCCCAAACTCCTGCACCATCCACACTTTCACAATTATGGACGTCTATACAGACAGCATGGCTCAATATTCCTGCAGAGGACTTCCAACGACTTCTGGACTCCATGACACGTCGAGTTGTTGCACTTCGCCGGGAAAAAGGAGGACCGACACGATATTAACAGTCATCCCATGACTTTTGTCACTTCAGTGTATATATATTTCTCTATTTAATTTTCCAATACACGATATAAAATTGTCAGTGACAAATAATAAAGAAAATAAATAAAAAATGAGTTATGGGACTAAAAAATCCTTCACATTCCCATAATTTCTATGTTACAACCAAATATTTTTCACATCCACATAGTTTCTATGTTACAACCATAATTTTTATGTTCCAAAAAAAATAGGTCACTAAGCCAACATATATCATGTTGACTTAGTGACCTATATTTGTAATTTCATTGATACATTTTAGAGACTGTAAATTGTTATTTTTCTATTTTTTATGCAATTTTTCGGAAATAAAATGGAATACTAATGCATCTGTTTTATCAATAGATTCGCTTTGGAATTTTAACATCAACTTGACACTACGCTCTTAACTAAGTTGCTGAATACAAATATATTTCTTAAAAATACACTTGTATAGTATAAATATATATAAATGAAAATTAATGCTTGTCTGTATGTCTCTTATGCCCTGCCCTACCGCTCATCCAATTCCGACCAAATTTTGGTTTCTTATTACTTGTAGTTACGAGATTGTTATAAGCATAATTAAATTATGTTATATACAAGGTGGCCAGAAATAAAACACCCCTACTCTGACCTCCATGGATATCGAACTACTCAGTGTAAAGGCTCAAAATTTTGTACACATACTATTCAAAATATGGGGAAACGGATTTCACGAAAAAAAAATTAGTTCCTGAAATCACCGATAGGTGGCGCTGCACAACTGGAACTATGATCAAAAGACACAAATAATAATAAAAATTAAAATGTTTATGCGGAATGGAATGCTTCCATGCTTCCTTTTTAATTTTTCTGCCCCTTATGGAAAATAAAAATAGTAAAGAAGCTAGAACTCCCGTTGTAACTGCAATTTCATACTGTAACCAGAAAAATTTGCATAAAGCATGGTTAGAAGCCATGTTCTGGGTATAAAAGAAGTTAAAAGGTGGGGAATGTCATTCTTATTAGTGATGGCTGTCACGCTGCCAGAACGCGCTTTGCTTGTGAAGTTGTTTTACGAGAATAAAGGAAATGCTCCAGCAGCACTTCGAGAGTTTCGCCGACTTAAGGATTTGCGTAAGGGACCATTGCTTCCACAAGCTCTCAGGAGAATGATCGCTCGATTCGAGGAAACTGGACATCTTGGAGTTCAGCCTGGTCGAGGACGCAAACCGGTTCGTTCAGATGTCGTTGAAGATGTTGCCACCGGTATTGTTGAACAGTCAATGGATAATGTTTTAGGCTGCAGTAGTGCACGTGCAGTGTCACGACACTTGGGTGTTCCCTATAGCACAGTGTGGAACGTACTCAGAAAAATGGTGCATTGTTTCCCGTACAAAATCCGCCCTAATCAACAATTGCTGGCCACAGACAGGGAGATGCGACTGACCTTTGCATTGACATTTCTTGCTAGAGTTGAAGTGGATGCATCGTGGCCGTGGCAGATTCTGTGGAGCGATGAGGCCCATTTCCACCTCAGTGGAACAGTGAACACCCATAACTGTCGCATATGGGACACGACAAACCCCCGTACCTTCCAAGAGATTCCACTCCACTCACCGAAAGTTACAGTCTGGTGTGGATTCACAGCCACATTCATCCTTGGACCGTTCTTTTTCGAAGAGGTTACTTCCAATGGCCTTGAGACATGTACCGTGACGGCCAACAGGTACAAAAGGATGCTCGAAACATTTGTTGTACCCCATTTGCAGCAGCGCCAATGCCTTGACACCATTACTTTTATGCAAGATGGAGCACCTCCACACATTGGACTCCCTGTGCAACAGTTTCTTCGCCAACATTTCACCACTGACAGAATAATCAGTCGCGCGTTTCCGACAACTTGGCCATCTCGTTCACCGGATCTTAATCCGTGTGATTTTTGGCTTTGGGGACACTTAAAAAACCTTGTTTATCGAGAACGTCTGATAACCTTGGCAGATTTGAAAGAGAGTATCAGTCTGCATGTGAGAAGCATCTCAGATGACCAGTTACGATCCGCAGTTGAACAAGCTGTCCACAGACTTCACATTTTACATCTTCAGGAAGGGAACCATATTGAGCAGCATTCCCTGCATCGATAACGTCCTTGTTTCATGTATGCTTGGTACTTTCAAATAAAATGTGTTTAAAACGTGTTTTTGTGTCTTTTCAGCATACGTCCAGTGGTACAGCGCCACCTATCGGTGATTTCTGGAACTAAAATTTTTTTTCGTGAAATCCGTTTCCCCATTTTTTGAATAGTATGTCCACAAATTTTCAAGCCTTTACACTGAGTAGTTCGATATCCAGGGAGGTCAGAGTAGGGGTGTTTTATTTCTGGCCACCCGGTATAAAGCTATTTTGGACCTATTTAACCTATCTATTAACCATTATTTAACCACCAACTAACTCGCTAAGGAGAAGCAACAAATTCAGTACAAATACTAAATTCAAGCCAGGCGTTAATATTTCGTGATTCACCAAGCTTTACAATCCTACAAGAATATACAAATCTAATATATAAAAATGAATATTTGTTTGTAGAATAGAATATTGTAAATAGAATAAATACTATTTATGCTTTTCCTTTATATATTCTTCAATTTCATTGAATATATTATATTCATTACCAACAAGAAAATAAATTTCATTCCTAATCAAACAAGATAACTAATTCAAATTCCAAACGATGTTTCCAAGATTATTTCTTCTGCGGCAACAACACGCCGGGTACCAGCTAATTATTCTATAAATGTAACATTATAGCATTTAAAGCGAAACTTTTTTTATATGTGAAACATGCTAAATTACCAATATTGTGAAAAAAAATGTCATTGCTATAAAAATAATATGAAGTAACAACTAGCATTAAACGTAAGTGTTCAAGGGGGGGGGATACCATTTTTTTTCTAAGCAATCCGTCAAATAGAATGAGTCATTTATCATACCACAAGACCAATTACCCCGATCATTCTGACATGGTAGAAATAACACATTTAATGTTTTAAGACCAATTACCCCGTTCACTCCGACATGTTAGAAATAACACATTTAATGTTATATGCGCTTTTTTGTTGTCGTTTCGACTCTAAAGGTAATTTTGGTATTGGAAACTGCTTCTTCATTTATTAGAAAAGAAAGTGTGGTATAAGAGCACCTACGTTCTATACTAATTGATAGTTCATATTATTTTTATTGCAATGATACTTTTTACCATTATTGGTAATTTTACAGACTCCACAGATAAAAAAAAAGTTTTGCTTCTGTAATTGTTGCATTTATTGAATAACTAGCCGCCTTTGGCGACCAGCTGGTTCGCCATGAGTAAAGCGTTCTAAAATGTTCAATTAAATCCCATATTCATTAGCCTTGAAGTAATTCCGGGCATTGATTGACCTGAAATTAATATTTTCTTTAAGATGATGGACGGAAAGTTCTAAAAGTACACCTTTTCCTAGTAATATTCTTTACTTTTATAAATCAGTCAGTTTTACACATCGGTTATGCTTCCAAAATATTTAAAAAAAAATTTCGATGATGTTGCCAAAATATTAAATATGTTTTTTTAAAGAAAGCGAGAATGGAAAAAAAGTATTAAATTAATGATACAGATATTGCAAACGATTACATAAATATGTCATTAAGTCGGGATTTCAATGCATATCCTGTCTAAATTCAATCAGGTTTACCTTAAATAAAGAAGATTTATTGCGTTAATGATATAAATATTGCAAACGATTGTAGAAACCTTTGTTTTGCATTTATTTTTTTTAGAAAATATCACATTTTATATTTCTTTTATTTTATCCAGTCACGTGCTGAAAGTTGCCTTTCTTTAGATTTATTTTGCGATGATAATTTTTTTATTTGAACTTCCGGCCTTCTTTTATTTTATCCAGTCACGTGCTAAAAAAACATGGTTAAAATATTTCTTTAAAAATTCGTTAAAAATAAAAGTTTACCTTATAAATTAAAAAAAAATGATACCATTAAAAAGCTAATTTTTTTTATCTTTAAATTGATGTAAAAACCATGTTTATGCGATCATATTTTCGGAAGTTATAGCGGAAAAACGTCAAAATTTTGGTTAGATTTTAATTAATTCAAATTCTAATTAAAAATTCGAAAAAAGGGCTCCGAGGTGCACATTCCGCACCTCCAAGGTATACATGTACCAAATTTGGTAGCTGTAGGTCCAACGGTCTGGCCTGTAGAGTACCAACACACACACACACACACATTGAGCTTTATTATAAGTATAGATTAATACTATACTAGTACATTGTCAAGAAATCTATTTGTATCCAGCAGCTTAGTTAAGAGCGTAGTGTCAACTTGATATTAGAATTCCAAAAGAAAGTGTGGTAGAAAACGGCTGCCTGGAAATGATACAGCTGCATTAAAAGGACGCATTGTCACGTCTGCATAGCTGAATGGTTATATCATTGGGATTATAGTCAGGAGATCATGTGTTCGAATCCCAGTAGACTTAAAACTTGTTTAAGAATTTTTCCTTGATTTCTTGTTTCTGAAGATTCTGAACTATTCTTTAATTCTCTGGACTTTTCTAGAAAGGTAATCTGAAACTTTCCTTACTTGTATAAAAGCTGAGGATCACTCAGTCAAGGTGTTCTTAGTTCAGAGTTGAGCTAATAAATTGATTTATATCTACTTCCTGTGTCTTATTGAGTTCTATTTACGTGACAATACCTCCCCTCTTACTTGAAGCTTTAATAAAATCTTGAGTCTAACCGAAAAAAAAAGCAATTTGAGGGATCAATCACTCGTTATGAGAAATGTATATTAGCGAGGTATAGCTGTATATTAAAATTCGAATAATGTCACATTTATTTAAAGTTAAATGGCAAATTTGTCTTACCATTTAAGTTTTTAAAAAAATTGTTGCATATATTCCTTTTAGAGAACAAAAACTTTTGATGTTATTGTAACCTGAAAGTTCCTGTCAGATAAGAGCAATCAGAAGTTGATGTACAATATTCTTGATTTAAAGGTTTTATTTAAAAGTTTGTCGATGTATTTTTTATAAACATCTACAGATTATTATCTTTCATTATTATCTATGTCTTATCTGATCTTTCATTTTTATATTAATCCTTATTACACGACGGAATATATAATGATTTCATGATATATCATACTTTTACTTCTATTTTTTTATCGTACAATGTTACTATCACTAACAGTAGTGTTAATACCACAGTGTAAATGCTATCTTGTTATTAATTTCGGGATCTGTACACAAAAACCGAGAAAAGATTTAAAATCAAAGCGAAAATTGAAGCGAAATGACAAAATACAAGAATCGAATGTTGATGCTAGGTAGATCAAAGACATTGGAAAATTGTTAGAGTGGCAAGTCAAGCCGAAAGAAAATGATAATAGACTTGTATAATGAAAACAGTAACAAACTGTAGAAGAAAGGAATAGCAGGCATGAGCCAACTGTTGAAAGAGAAGTTAATCAACAGCAAGAAGAAGCTGAAGAACAATATACACTTATGGAAAAAAAATCCCAACACCAAGAAAAAATTATTGTACAGTAATGAAATTTTAGGAATACATTTTCTAGGTAACCTATTTAATTTATTAAAGTTTCAAGATCACAGGTAGAGCCATTGGCGAGAAGAACAATTTCAAATGTGAAATGTTGGTACATTAGTAACCGGTGTAACCGCCAGAATTTTGAATGCAAGCCTGCAAACGTGCGTGCATTGTGTCGTACAGGTGTCGGATATCAGTTTGTGGGATGGAGTTCCATGCCTGTTGCACTTGGGTGGTCAATGCAGGGACGGTTAATGCTGGTTATGGATGACGCTGGAGTTGTCGTTCAATGATGTCCCATACGTGCTCGATTGGAGAAAGATCTGGTGATCTAGCAGGCCAAGGCAACATGTCGACACTCTGTAGAGCATGTTGGGTTACAACAGCGGTATGAGGGCGAGCGTTATCCTGTTGGAAAACACCCCCTTGAATGCCGTTCATGAATGGCAGCAAAACAGGTTGTAACACAGCACTGACGTACAAATTTGCTGTCAGGGTGCGTGGGATAACCACGAGAGTGCTCCTGCTGTCATACGAAATTGCTTTCCAAACCATAACTCTAGGAGTAGGCCCTGTGTGCCTAGGCCGCAGACAGGTCACTAGCAGGCGTTCACCTGGCCTTCTTCTAACCAATTACAGCTGCAGACGCAGTACGATTAGCCACAGCCATACGCCGAATACGACGGTCTTCCCTCTCAGTAGTACCACGTGGCCGCCCGGAACCTGGTCTTCTTGAGGCACTACTTTCCCTTGACCCCTGCCGCCAATACTCATGCACAGTGGATACATTCCTGCCAAGTCTTTCAGCAACATCGCGGAAAGAAAACCCACCTTCTCGTAGCCCTACAACACGACCTCGTTCAAACTCAGTGAGCTGTTGATAATGGCTTCTTCGTCTTCTCAGAGGCATCCTTGACTAACATTAACCCACTACGTCAAATCTCAACTATAAATAATGATCACGAATCTTACAGTGCTTATTTAAAGCAAACCACATTTGTATGTTCATAGTGTCGCTACTAGCACTACACTTACGCGCGTAGCTCGAAATTTGAACCGACGTCATCTTTCAGATGTATAGACACGCCTACCAAATTTCGTCTATCTAGCACAGCTCCTACCTAGTGTTGGGATTTTTTTTCCATCAGTGTAATATGCAAGTGCATGCTTGAAAAACAAAAGGAGGCGGCGGATTTGTACCAATATTGCCGCATGGAGAACCACGAGCTCAGTGGCTGAATGATCAAAGCACACTGTTTGTCAGTTCGATGCTCGTCATGGCTGTTACATCCAAAGTATGGATTTTTAGTTTGTGTTCCTTATATCCTCTAACATTCTAGACTTTTTTTGTCATGCAAATGAGTTGTTTCTCGAATATTCTGTTCTTGTATAGAAGTTGATACGGACTAGTCGTGGGCAACTTTTCGACCTTGTAAAGTTGCTAGCTGCTACGTTCCTTCAATAAACATTGGTTTGTTAGTTGAAAGCGGACGGTGTGTTTCTTTAGATCTTAGTGACAATATTATTGTATAATGGGATGCGAGTACATATAATTGCAATTTCAGTAAAACATATTTATTTGAAAATACAGAAGAAATAGGATGAACATCAAGTTGTTGTTAAAGTTGTAGTACGTAGAAAATAGTCCAGAAAGTCGTCAACTTTCGTCTACCACAACTTTATGTCTGAGCTTATTTTTTCTAAACTTATATGCTGCAATAATGGGAAATTGCAATTTCTTTTTCTTCCAGAACCATTTGTTCTCATCATCTGACAGCGATTCAGAGTTACGATGTTCTTCGAAAATTTCCCCAGTGTTGCTTTAAAATGGGACATTTTGAAGCAAAACAAAGGATGTTTTAATATCATTTTTATAGTTTTACTACCTGACTATCATTTACATCCAGATATCATGATTTTAACATTTATCATTTATTGCTTACTAGTTGGTACGTGGCACGTTACTGCCGCCAAAAAAATAATATTAATTTCAATCAATTAATAATTTGGCAATGTTTTATAGAAATAGGAGGAACGGTACGACAGCGTACAAAATACGAAAAAACAAATATTCATTTTTATATATTAGATTTGTGTATTCTTTTAGAATTGTAAAACTTGGTGTTCTTTCAGAATGGTAATGAAAGAAACTATTTATTGTACCACGTGATTCGTTTCATATTCGTTCAGAATTCTCAAGTTTAATGTTAAAAAATGTGATTAAAATATTTTCTTTTAAAACGGATTAAACAAAGAAATAATTAAGTTGGTAATATAGATGAAAAGACAATTTTTGAAAATGAAGATGGTGCAAAATTAGTTGTACTACAATATCTTTGGTAGACACTGCAAAAAATACTAAAATTTAATGAAAATTTAAACTAGCCAATGTTGGTTTCTCCCAAACTTTCTCGCATAATATGTAATGAAGTTGTAAGCTCTGAGAATGACTTACAAGTCTTTGGCTTACTATAGCTACAAAATATTAACCTTTTACTTGGATTTAGCATTCCTACAGAATCTATTGCCACCTCGGTGAGTTATTTGGAGATGAATCCTTGGTAAATAGATGCGGTTGATTCGAAATCTTTTATTTAATTTCAAATAATAGTAATATGCCTATAACATCCAATAGATGTTAACAATAAGCTGACCAAATTTCAACGAAATCGAATTAGTGGTTCAGGTAGGCATAAGAGTCATACGGACAAATATCTATTTTTATTTATATCAGCGGGTGACCGAGCTCCGCTCGGAGAAAACAGGTATCGAAGCTAGCTCGAAGATTTAAATTTTCAATTGTGATTTATCAAAACAATACATGCCATAAGAAAATTTGTGAAACCATTGGTGAAAAGATAACCGGTTAAAGTGCAGCATTGTAAACTATTCTAAACAAGGTTAGAGATTGGAAAGGGAACTATTCTATACAAAGGTAAAGTAAAGGTAAAGATTGAAGTGTGTTGAAGTTCAATATTTTTGACAAATTTATTTAGAAAAACCAAACATATATACATACATAAGAAACCTATTATAAACCTATAACAGCATAAACATAAAACTTTATTAGTTCGCCATATTGGCTATAGATGGCAGCACGTTACCGCTTAAAAATTTAAGTAGCCATTATGGCTAACTAATAAAGTTTGAAAATATCCTATCTGTAACTCCGAACTGCTCGACCGTAGCGCTTCCAAATCGGCGCCAATCGATTCCTCGTGGCCAAAAACCCAGACCCCCAAGTTTACCGGAGTTTATTAATTCTGGAGCGATTTTCGACTTGGCAACCATTCCTCGTATTATAGTATTAGATAGATAAAACATAAAGACATGAACAATTAACGCATGAAGCTAAAATTTCAAGAAACGCTTACTTAAATAAATTGGCAGTGTATAAAACTCAAATAATATTACTAAAAAGAAAATGAAGCATAATGCAACAAAATGAAACTCAAAGGAAAGTAACAAACTTAACAATATGCGATATACTGTCTCATTAAAATTTCTTATCCAACATTTTTCAATTATAGATAAGCACTGTCAGTGAGTATTTTTTTAAAAAAACTATATTTAAAATACTAGACGATACTTTAAATAAAGAGTTATAACAAGCTTAATCAGGTTACATTGAACCTGATAAGAAAACTGAAAAAAGCTAACTCGTTTCTTAAATATTCTTTCAGATTTAAGATTTTAAATAACTCAGGTACGTTATAAATCTAAGCTGCTTTGTTTACCAACGGATAGTTATTGCTAATTTCTAAACATGTTGCATCATAAAATTTTAAATAATACCTACATTTTTTGATGTAAGAATCTAAAAATTGAATATCTTTAAAATATTTTTATTTTACACAAAATGAAAAAAAACACGGTAAATATCAAGTTATAATTAATTCTCGTTGCTTTTTATTTCCCTCAAATTTTTTTTGAACAGGAATATATTTTTTAGAAATGGATCAGGATTATGGTAAGTATTAACCAGATAAGAAAATTGGAACAAACTAACTCTTTTCTTAAATCTTCTTTCAAATTTAAGATTTTAAATAACTCAGGTACCTTATAAACCTAAGCTGCATTGTTTACCGAAAGATAGTTAGTGATAATTTCTAAGC
>JAPMOQ010050766.1:0-12483 GCA_026543055.1 Argiope trifasciata
CTTCTTAAATTGATGAAAATTATTTTACCTCAAAAATGTTTATACACATATAATTTTCGATTCAGATTCGTTTTATGCTTTTGCATAATTTTTCCTCTCTTATGGGAATTCGATTTATACACGAAATTTAGCAAGATTTCACTTCACTAGTGGGTATAACATTATTGAAGGACTAAGCTTTCTCCAGACCAATGACTGACCGTACTGTTTCGTAAGGGGTGGAAGCATAATCTGTATCGTAATGGAAGGGGGGGGGGGCATTTCGTAGTCTTCTTTATGTCTGTTTTATTGCCATATTTTCAATTCAGCCATGACACTACTGTATGATGGGTCTGAAACTAGGCATGGGGGGGTTGAGGTGTTTTACAAATTTTTCCAAGTTATAAGAAACAGTTTTTTTCTCACAAATAAGGAAATTTGACAAAAATTCAATAAAGATTTTGTAATAAATAATTTAAATAGATAATTTTTCATTGATAAAAAACAAATAAGTCCAGCTAATTTTAATTTATTAAACATTTTATGTGTATTTTCCAATTTATTCATTAAGATTTCATTTGTTTTAGAAACTAAAATAAATCAGAAGTTTCTATAGTTATCAAACTTATTATGTGTTGTTATAACACGTGTTCGCAGTTTGTCAGCGTTCAGAGAACAAAGTGTTCGCCTTTAATCTATTGAAAGATAAAAGACTTTTCATATTTATCATTTATCTTTATAAAGTTATTGTTTGACATCGAGTAATAGATATTTATACACAACTCTTCCTTTTTATTATATTTATCTAAGCATCTATGCCGGTGAAGTTTGGGCTAATACTTTTACTTTTGAACGCATGGGAGTAGGCGTTACATTTCGGCCTGATACTTCAAGATCCAACTATGCTTGGGCCATTCCTTGTAACGCTTTTCACGGCCCCTTTAGGTAAGAAAAAAATCATTTCTTTTATTTGTATAGAAAAAAAATATAAAAGGGTGATTTTAATTACACTTTTAAAAATTTCTCAGTTTATAATTTGTATAGAATTTCTAGGTTATTTATATTTTATGATTTGGCGATATTAACCAATTAGACACATTTTATGCATTATTATTCTATATAAATAAAAATTTTAATTTGATTTTAATTTTATGAAAGCAAATAAGACATTTGCTTTAATTTCAAATTATTAAAAGAAAATAAATTATTTTTCTTTAATTTCAAGTTAATAAGGACAAATAAATTTAGATTCATTTTATTCGAAATTAATAGAGTACACTTTAAAAATAATTTATATGATTTTATCTCTAAATTCTTTTGTATAAAATCTACTTTTCTGCCCTAAATTTCTTTATATAATAATAATAACAATTGTGATAATTACTGCTTTTATCATCATTATAAATAAATTATACAAATTTTAAACCAATGGAATTAAAAAAATACTTTGATTAATTTTCCAAAGAGATTCTAAATAATCATTTTTACAAAAAATTGCCTGCCAATTTCTTATAAGTATAAATTTTCCAACTTTTCTACTACATATATCATGTTTCAACGAAAATAATATTATTCTTTGGTATCTTTACGTCCTTTTCTACAAGTTCTAAACAAGAAAATTTGAAAATGTATGCTGCCTTGTTGAAAATCATTTGTCCTGATTGCATTTTCTACCAGTATTATTATGAATTAGATGGTAGATTTAAACTGCTTACAGAATATGCAACAAAGATCATTATTAAATTTTTATTATTATTATTATTATAGCATCTGTAACTAAATAAATAGCATACTAAATACTTGATGGCTGAGTTTTGATTATTAAATTAAAATTCTAATTACAATATGATGAAATTAGTTTTTGAACAATAGAATGCGATTCATGTTAAGCCGCTAAAAGAAGTAGAAATTATTAAAATCCCATATTATTCTCATATTTTAATGTAGTACCTACATATTTGTTGTAAATATTGAATATCTGCCTTTCAGATTTTGTAAGAATTTTTATTTCATCTGACTCGCTATTTTTCAAATTCTGATTACAAAAACATTTTTCTTTGAGTTGTCCGAACATTGAATTATAAGAGATTGTGAATAATCATAAGAAGTATACTGATTAGGATTATCATAAGTTATGTTGAATTTGAAATGGTTACCTAAGCCATGTCAGAAATTACAATAAACCATGTCAGAAATTATAATTACAATATGATGAAATTAGTTTTTGAACAATAGAATGATATTATATAGAATGCATATCATTCTAAAAGAAACATATCAAAACTTCCTATTTAAACTGGTTTGAAATTTATCCTGGAACATATTCATATCATGGCTCTTTTAAACGTCACTAATACACAAAAATCACATGTTATACATCAGGTAAACATTGAAGAGTTTCAATTCCACAAGACTTGATTAAACAAGTAATTAAATAAAATTTATTGCATGAGGAATGTCGTATAATAATAAACATTCTATCATTTTTAAAGAGCATATTGTAGCTTTAAAAAAATGCTTCCAATTTTACACAAAAGTAATTACTTATATTAAAATTGTTTAATGTAATCATTTGAATTGTTCGTTTAACTTAATATTCTGAATAGTAAATAATTGATAAGCGAACTTAAAAAATATCATGATAAAAAAGAAATGAAGAAATAGATTGCATAATACAGTATAATATATATTATAATGAATATTAAAATGTATCCTTTTATTCAAGAAGGCTGTAAACTTGCATTTGTGTTTCAGAACATAAAAAGTAAAGGCGATCTAAACAATTATTTTTTACGTTCGGTTTCATAGCTTTATTAAAATATTGATTGAAAATAAGTCAATTTTAGTTAATGTCTGTTTGCTATTAAATGCAGTGCATCCTCTTTGAAATGATTATAGTTTTAGATTACGTTGTACGAGTCATAGGAAGGTTTTTATTTTCAGAATAACAATTGTTGGAAAAATGATTAGAAACTATGTTGTTATTACTAGCTTGAAATCGTCTTACACTTAACAAAAAGTAAATTATAAAATAATTCTGTATGGTGTAAAGTAAAACTTGTTTTTAATCCTTTTACAGAGCTAATATTTTGGATCAAATGGGCAATAGCGTATCTTGCGATACGTTTCTACAATGCATTTCACAAAAGACGGTTTGAGCTTTACGATATCAATTCTGTAGGCGATCCTGTAAAGTTGGCATACATCGTACCACCGTTAGAAAAAGAACTTGAATCTCCGTTCCCAGAATCCCATGTTCTAGAGGTAAGCTCCAGAATTAATTTCAGAATAAGTCTAATTGAGTGTAAAATTAAGATCATTTCCTCATGCTTATATAATATTCTAGAACCCGTTATCGTTGCTGACGATGTTTTTGCTGTTGTTGTTGTCTACTTGTTACGCCCAATAGCAAATTGAGGACTTGTCGGTTTTGTTCCAACTTCAGCAAGATGATAACTTTAAAATTCTCCAGTTTCCTATAATCTGAACTAAAACATAAAATACGAGAGGAACTAAAACTGCTTTTAATGTAATTTGAAAACAGCATACTAAACTAAACTCAGAATTCGTCAAAATTTGAATATTAAATTATTTTTCAATCAAACATAAATAATACGATATTATAATTAAAGACAATATTCTAATTTGTTCTTTCATTTTATTTCAACGATTTTATAATTTAAACAACACAACTACACATTTATATATACACTGAAGTGACAAAAATCATGGGATGACTGTTAATATCGTGTCAGTCCTCCTTTTGCCCGGCGAAGTGCAACAACCCAACGTGTCATGGAGTTCACAAGTCGTTGGAAGTCCTCTGCAGGAATATTGAGCCATGATGTCTGTATAGATGTCCATAATTGTGAAAGTGTGAATGGTGCAGGAGTTTGGGCACTAAAGGACCTTTCGATGATGTCCCATAAATGCTCGATGGGATTCATATCTAGGTGGCCTGATCATGCGCTGGAATTGTCCGGAATGTTCTTCAAACCAATCGCGAACAGTTCTGGCCCGGTGACATGGCGCATTGTCATCCATAAAAATCCCATCGTTGTGTGGGTACGTGAAGTCCATGAATGGCTGCAAGTGATCTGCAAGCAGCTGAACATAACCATTTCCAGTCAATGATCGGTTCAGTTGCACCAGAGGACCGAGTCCATGCCATGTAAAAACAGCCCACACCATTATGCAGCCACCACCAGCTCTAACAGTGCCTTGCTGACAGTTTGGGTCCAGGGCTTCGTGGGGTCTGCGCCACACTCGAACTCTACCATCAGCTCGTAACAACTGAAATCGTGACTCATCTGACCACGCCACGGTTTTCCAATGGTCTAGGGACCAGTCGATATGCTCACGAGCCCAGGAGAGTCGCTGCAGACGATGTCGTGCAGTCAGTAAAGGCACTCGAGTCGGTCTTCTGCTGTCATAGCCCAAGGAAGACAAATTTCGTCGCACAGTCCTATCGGATACGTCCCTCGTACGTCCCACATTGATTCCTGCAATTATTTGACGAAGTGTTGCGTGTCTATTAACATTGACCATTCTACACAGACGTCGGCGGTCTCGATCGTTAAGTGCAGGTGGTCGCCCACTGCGCTGTCCATGATGGGATGTGATGCCTGAAATTTCATACTCTCGGCACACTCTTGATACTGTGGATCTCGGAATGTTGAAATCGATATCCGCAATGGAATGACCCATGCGTCTAGCTCCAACTAGCATTCCACGTTCAAAGTCTGTTAATTCTCGTCGTGCCGCCATAAATCACGGAAAACCTGTTCACATGAATAACTTGAACACAAATGAAAGCTCTGGAAAACGAACTGCGCATCTATACTTTTTCGCTGCGATACTACTGCCATCTGTATATTTGCATATTGCTATCCCATGACTTTTGTCACTTCAGTGTATATATAAAACAAGTAGAAAATTATCTACTTTCGTAAAATTACATGCAAATTGTACTCATTTACAATACTTTTTCTAAATGTTGAAAGTGTTAATCTTATTTCATTTTACACCCAATAATCTATAGATGTCTTCTTCGTATATGGCATTAAAATTTATCCTTAACTATTAATAGAGCAACATTACTTAGTAGTAGAATCTTGGATTAGATACCGAATGGGTTTTAAATCGAGATTGGAAAGGGAAAAACTTCATTGTATATTTCGGATTACTATAAGTAAAATCCACCGAAAAGAATTTTTTTTATTCAAGGAATTCTAAATGATTTTCTAAGTGTCGTCCTGGTAAAAAGGGTAATGTGATTCGACATTCGATTCCGTTTCTTTTTAACTTTATAATCTTGAATCAGACAGTTCATTTAGAAATTTCCTTCTAACAGCATTTGAGTTAATTTATATAAAAACTTTATGATAAATTACTTCAACCTATTTATTCCTATTGATTACACAAATTACTTACTGATTGAATTGAATAACTGTAATTAAACACTGAATACGAGAAGTTGTTCAAGAGCAATACTTCTTGTCAATCTTGGTCGTCCTTCAAAAGTTATTTTATTTTATAGGCCAGAATTTCTCCTGTTATGCAGAATTCTACTACAAAATTTTGTCATCATAACTTTTTTAATTAAATGACCATTCAGATAATAAATTATTTCCCTTTATCTTAGATTTAATTCCAATGACAGAGAATTCAACCAAGATTTAAGGTTTCCAATAAGGGATATTTTGATTCAAAGTTTTCATTTGGCTTCGAGAATAAATTGATTCTCTAGGAAACTCAAAAACATTCTATTGAAAAAATTGCTTTTTTTCCTGTCGTTTGAAATATTTAATGTAGAAACAAGAGTTTCAGACTACTTTTTAAATATTTTAGTGCCTTAGTAGAATACATACATAGTACAGTATTGTAGCATATTTAAAAGTGTAAGGCAATATTGTTTAATATTGTTGGATATTTAATAATATAATATCCCACAGTATTGTACAATATTCTACGAGATTAAAAAGTGTCAGCAATGATGTATAATATTGCTGGATATTTAATAATACAATATTTCTCAATATTGTATGATATTAATAAGGATCAGCAAAATTGTATAATATAGTTAATATTTAATAATGTATCGCATAATATTGTACAATATTATTGGATATTGAATAATATAATATTTTGCAATATTGTTCAAAATTCTGTGTTACCTGGGTGATGAGGGTTTCAATACTGATATCATACACTAGTGCGCAAGATTTCCTTTCTTGAAGGTAATCATGTTTCAGGGAAAAAACAGACAATTTTTTTGTTTCCTTTTAAAGATTTGTTTAAACTTTCATGTTTCAAATTATTTTTTTAACTTTCGTTTTTTTTCTTTGCTAAAGGGAATTTTTTTTAAATCATTTTCTTTGGTTTTAGGCAGCTGACGAAGTCGTTTTTTATGGAGTAAATTCAAAATCGGAATGTGTCCTACTGCGTATAGCAAGAGGTAGCAACCAAATAGCAGATGCATGGATCTATCTGAAACTGGCTAATGGCAAAATCTACTGTCTCTCCGAATCTGTTGGCTATCAACAGTCATCGGAAGGAATCTGCCAAACATTCTCATGTGGTAAACTGCAAATGTATTACCTATCTCCCATGAGGAGGTGGAGGGTATTCTTTTGCGGGATGTTGAAGTAGGATTATTTTACAATTATTTTCTGATATTTTTTTATTAATTTGATGAACTAGACGATGTAAAATATAATGATTTTATTATATCTTTGCAGAGAAACATCTGAAGATAGGAAAGATCATGAAGAAACAGCATTTGTCAAATTCACATTCCTGTAAGTTAAAGTTATTTTATTTTATGTTTATTCTGCCGAATTCCTCAAACGTTCTTTTAATTATACTTCAAAGCTGCGATATTTCCCTTTCAAATGCATTAATTTTTCTGTAGTGAAGATTTTAGGATTAGAACATATTTACTTCTTTGTTTAAAACTAATGAAATAAAAAATTTAGAATAACAAATTTTTAAAATGTTGTTTTATTAATAATATTTGTAATTATGATGACAGTACATCTTAATAAATTTTTTAAAAAGTGGAATAAAGTTAAACTCTTTGCATCATTCTCTTCTGTAGCACATATATACTGTAGAATAATGCATGGTATAAAGAAATATTCACAATGTAGAACAATACAATATGGCATAATATTCTTCAACATAGAGTGCCAGGTAATCCTGTCTTTGTTTTTAATTGAAAGAGGAAAATTATTGTTTATAACCATGACGCAAAAGACAATAAAAAATAAACAGATTTATAGCTATAATTTAGCTAGTGGAATGCATACGTAAGCTAAAAACATATTAGCTCAATTTCTTTAAATCGGACCCTAAATCAGATCATTTTTTACTATGAAAGTAGAATTTCATTTCTGATATTTTGAAAGGGTGATTGATTATAGAAATAAGAACAAAGTAAAACTAAATAACTTATGATACGCATATCGGTGTTGCAGCGTATTGTAAAAAAAGCGCTTTTCGATAACATTAGAGAAGACGATGACCTTGAACAATTGATTAAAAAAACTACTAAGTAAGAATTTACTTATCAATAGTATAAACGAAGTCAGTAGGCCATCACAGATGCGATAATGATAAGAAAATTTCAAGATATGGAGGCTGTTCATGAAATGTTCTGTTAATTCCTATTTCCGCTTTGAGTGCTTGATTCGTTAATTTTTATGTATTCTTCAAAAATTATGTAAAGGGAAATACAATAAAGTCGGAATATTACTTTTACTTCCGGAAAATTGTTTGAAACAATTTTAGAATAGGAATTGTAATTATTGCAAAATATTAAAAAATGAAACTTGTTGTACATACATTTATTAGTGTACTAAAAATTTAAGGCAAACTTTATGAAAATAGCAGCATAACGATACATTTGTGAAAAATTGATAAAAATTTTGAAAATAGTTCTGATTTTTTGTCACATTTTTTAAAAATCAATATTAAACTGATATTTACATATTTTTTATTTTATAACCTTCATTATATTTTCAATAGTAATGTCATTTTATTTATTTGCTAGCACAGTTTTGACATGCCTACTTTTAATTTAAAAAGTCAAATTCCAATTTTTGGCACACTATTGCCAATCTTAAAAATATAATTATTTTTTATAGTAATTTTATAAATTAAGTAAAATATTCCTAGAAAATAAAAAAAAATTTACAACAAATCGTCTCCCATTTTAACCAAACTGACTACATTTCGGAATTTTAAATATAACAAATTTAAATGATTCTAAATTATTTAAAAAGTGCTGTAGATAAAATAGTAAAATTCACTAGAGATATAAAAAAGATGTAAAGCTCCTTAACTAGGTAATTTTTGTTCGAACGAAATTTAACTTAAAAAAATATTATTCAAGAATATGTTACTAAATTTTACAAGAAATTGCCAAGGGTTGAAAGAAACTTATATTTCGTAACTTTTAGGATGTAATAAAGACTGATGAGGTGTAATTTTTTTTTGGAATAACACATTGAATATATATCATTAAAATTTTCACTAACTCTTATACAAAATATAAGAGAGAAAACTCTCTAAAAGCTAAAAATAAAAACTCAAGATTTTGAAGAATTCTCCGGGTTTTAGCCCATTCTAATTCATAAAACATTTTCGGAGTGATATATATCTAACACTCTATTTGTACGTTTATAAAGTAATAGCTCAAAAATGCTTTCACATCGAAAGATGAAATTCAGTATATGGGCTTTACAAAAAATTTGTACATTTCTTTCAAATTATTTGAAATCTTTTACAAATGTCTATCTATAAATGTCCATCTTTCAAATTTGTAGGCCTAAACACAAGAAAACAAGATACATGCAAGACATAAATGTCTAGATAAATTCGGCAGACAGAATTCAAGGAAAGTGTAAATTTACATTAATTTTTGAACCAAATAAGTCGAATGCTTGATCTAATGTCTGTCAGTGCTTTTTCGTGCGTTTTCACTCGATGGTTCGGGCCGCGGTGGTCCGGTGGTAAAGTCTTGGCTTCGGAATCGGAGGGTTTCAGGTTCGAGGCTCGATTCCACCGAAGAACCGCCGTGTGAGGGGGTCTGTTGCACGTTAAACTGTCGGCCCAAATGTCCTCCCGCTGGTGTGGCGTGGTGTGGAGAGGGGGTGCCAGTTCAGGTGTCGTCCTCGTCATCTGACCGTGGTTCAAAATTACGAGGTCCGTCCCCAAATAGCCCTCGTGTTGCTTTAAAACGGGACGTTAATATAACTAAACTAAACTAAATTCACTCGATGGTTCACAAATGCATCAATTTAGATTTCTAAGACTGAGCGTACAGTTTTATCATCTATATTTTAAACATTTATCAAATTTTTAATCAAATGTGTTTAAGAGCTTGCTGTCTGTCGAACTATATACTCGAATATATAATTCGCCTGCCAAATTATATTCCCTTATATTATATATTTGCATATATGTTAAATGGTATATCCGTCTGCTAAATTATGTATTCGAATATATATTCCATCGGTCGAATTATATATACGAATATATGTAAACCTTACAGGTATAAACTAAGATTAAGGAAAGTAGGCATACAGTTTTATTATTTATTGTTTTGCTTTTCTAAATTTTGCATCACATCTGCAATCTGCAAGTTTGAAATTTTGCACGCATGTAAAAACAACTGCCCAAAAACGTAATATTTGGATAAATGAAATTTGGTACTACATTTTATTATTGCAATTGTAATACTGCCACAAAACTTAATTTTAATCGTTTATAAATAAAAGATGTTCAAATGCATGCACACACACAAATAAATAACTATGGCATAGTTAAAATGAGAATCCGGTTCTTTAAAGTACATTTTTGTGTACTTGAGATATTCATGACTTTGCCTAGGGTTCACAATTTAAGGAGGCAGATGGATGGTATATGTCATTGGAAGTATAGGAGAGGATTTCTACAAGACAGTCCCACTGGTTTGAATTAGAATCGTACGCTTGGCTCTATGGTTTCAGAAATTACTTACTGGGACACGACTAAAACGGATATCCGATTTAATATTTTTAATCAAATTTAAAAAAATGATTGTTTTTAAAATTACTATTGATAAAAATAATGAAAGAATACAATTTTACTTTGTAGGTGGAAGGCTGCTTCAGATGTCTATGACTGTACTTTCGATACGAACCCTGAAGGATTTGCTAAAGCAATGGCAAGATCTGATTGGAAAGTTCCTTTCGTACCACCTGTCAAGAAGTAATGAGATCTTGTTTTTCAAATTTTTGCGATTCATTTTATCTACCTATGTAAGTTATTTAACCTGATAAATGCAGAAAACGTAAAATTAACCCTTAACTGGGGAGATGCGATCGATAAGACCGCATTTACTTCATATTCAAATTAAATTTCTAATGAATATATCAGTATGAAAATCGATCAAAATACTCTTCGGATATTTTTCTTGGTATATAAATATGTTGCAGAAATTTTTCAAAATATATTATCGTTGGTAATAGTAATGGTGTTGGAACACACATTTTCTGCTCAAATTTTATGTTACAACAAGCAGTATTCTTGAAAACAAAAATATTACTTATTACTTTGAAATCATATTTATTTTTCCAGTGTACAAAGGTATATAGAAAACAACATAATTGGGAATTCTACAATTATATGAAAGAAAAAGACAACTGGTAAAATTAGCCCTTTTTTATCGACTTGTGTGACTTTCGTAGCATGGTTTTCCAGGTCATTTTAGATATGCAGGTTAAGAGCTAGTATAAAAATCGATATTTCTCTTGGTATATTAGTATATTTATAAAAATTTCAAAATAGATTATCATTAGAAAGATTATTATGTTTTAAAATACATATAGCAATCAGCTGAATGCGAAATTTCGTCTAAAAACACTTCTGTGCAATTATCTTTATCACTAAAATGACTTTCAGTTTCATTAAAAAGTGTTTGGAGCACAGCTTCCTAATAGGATCTGTAAATTGTATGGTATATCGAGGCCAAAGTCTTAGCGCCATCTACTAATTCTTGTTTTCCAAGGGGAAAATAAGAGGTAGGTGTGGTCCCAGAAACCACGCTTAAAGAAACAACTGAATTATTTTAAAAAGTACCCTCTGAAACTCTTTTGAAAAAAAGCACGTGTATTTGAAGTTACAGGTTCAATTCATTGAACTGAGATCCAACAAAAATAGATTAAGAGTGACCGAAAGTCCATCGTTAGCGGCCCTACAGACCGCACATTCACAGTTAAAGGTTAATCATACCCATCAAATCATTATTTTTTTATTTTATGATATTATATTAATATACATTCAAATAACAAAGATTTAAAAAAAAATTAAATATTCTTTAATTAAGGCATTAAAAGTATGAATGTTTGCTCTACATTTCGAAGTAAAACAAAACCATAACCATAAATTCATGAGGCTGATGCATTCAAAATGGTGCTGTGAGAAAAGTAATACCTTACCTTACTTTAGTATATCATACCTTAGTATAATACATTTATTATGAAATATTGTATATTAAATAACAATTACAATACTTTATAATAATATTAAAAGCCTATTAAATGATATAGCATAATATAGGACAATGTTGGATAATACTGTGCCATTGGAATTGACACCTATGGTCATATAATATAATATACAAGAAAGAATTTTTATAATAATTATTAAGAATGCTTTAAATATTGCTTCCAACTACATTGCGTCTAAGTCACCATTAATATAAGAAAATACAATACCTTTTACACATATTTAAGATTTAAGCTTTATGTTATTATAAATTCCTTTTACAAGCATCAATTATTTTAGATTTACAGAAACGATCAACTTTTACCTTCAGTCTGGGTGTTTAAATGGAACAGTAACAGTGAATGATGGGTCAGATTACGAAATGTACCTGTTTGGAGAAAAAATGAGAAGTCTTGGTACGTTGAAATTTTTAAGCGATGGTTATTAAATTACATATGTATATATAATTACATTATCATTAGTTATAACGAACTTGTAATTCTGCAGGGAAAACTTCAAACATAGCAGGATGCAAATTTGTGACCTTTTTAGGAAATACCCCAGAGGTAAGCCTTTGGATAGATTTTTATAAAGTATATCTCGTTTTGATACGTAATTAAAATTATACATTAATTTGGATTTTTATATCTTTTAGAATGGAATGAACTTTCATCTTACAAATTTGATACTGCCACAAATTGTCAACAAGTAAGTATACATTTTTGTAAACAAACTTTGACCATTTATGAAATCATCAATAATTTTGGTCAAAAATTCATTTAATAATTTTCTTTTGCATAATCAGTAAAAAAGGGAATAAATAAGATAAAAATTGTAAGAAAATAGAATTAATTATGAAATATTAACATATAACATTGACATATTGTATGGTTAATTATTCAAATATTGTAATACAGGAAAGATAGTAGAAGATGTGATATTCATATTTTTGCCATCCTAGTTTCTAAAAAA
>JAPMOQ010050790.1:6020-26531 GCA_026543055.1 Argiope trifasciata
GCGGAACTGTCATTGAATGATTAACTTTCAAAATTAATCAAATGGCCATTTGGATACGACTCATTTCCTATAATTAATAGGACATTAATCATTAAAAGAATTGTGTAAACGGTGATATTTTAAATAATATGAATTAATTAATTTTACTTAAGGATGCTACAAAGGAATTAACCTTCTGGGAATGATTCTGCATAATTTTAGTTTCATAGTAATGTCATTAATTAGTACACACAGTTATTTCTAAAATAAGCTTTCGTTTCATATTTTAAAAGTGAATTATAAGAATATTTTGCATTTTGAAAATAACATCAACTACAAAACTAAAATGTTCATCTCAACGAGTAAATAAATAAATGAAAGCTCAAGAGTTCTTAATATTTTTGAATTTTTTTACATAAGGTAAATTGTAAAACACGTATGAAACGAAAATATGTGTATTTAAAACAATGAGAAGAAAAATTTAATTAGTGCCTATCACCACCGTAACTGATAGCGCGAAAAGTTCATTTTTTTAAAAAATAATCACTAAAAAAATGCAAAATTTTCTTAAGTGTGAAAATGTTCTCTTGAAGAACTACAGAAGACGTAGTCAAATTATTATAAAAGTAATATACATATATATGAGTTGATTTTAAATTTATGATCACTTTTGTAAATGTTAAATTTCTGAAAGTAGCATTTACAGATGATAATATTGCTGAAAAGTTTTCCATGATTTTTATATTAACATATTTTAATTTACCAAAGATTGATTTTTTAAAACTATTCGAGTGATTTAACTCTTAGCTCTCCGAAAAGAAATTTGATGCATAAGTATTTGTCTAATAAGAGGACTTGCTTATTGCTCCAAAAAGGTATATGAATATATATGAAGGTATATGAATTTTTTTTTAATTTTCCAGGAAAATTAAACTACAAATTCTTTAGTATTTTTACTTGTCAAAATTTAAGAAAATAATTAAATAAAAAGACAAAATGATGCAATGCCTTAAATGATACCTGAGAGGATATAGTGGAGTGCTAAGGGTTAAAATTACTTCAAAGATTAAAAATATTTAATAAAAAATATGATTTTTTGGCCAAAGATTGACTTTTTAATGTATCCACTATCTTTAAAAACTTATTTATCCAACTATACAAACTTACTTTTAAAGCGTTAAACATCGTTAATGTTCAAATATTGAATTTATACTCGATAGGAAAATAGGAATTAAACAAACAATTTTTTTTTTCGTTTCCACTTTTATTTTATGATATATGAAAAAAAAACGCAAAAAAACCTGTGCAAGCAGCCTTTATAATATACTAGTTTTTTTAAAAAAAATCACGTATTGGTATTTGGCAAGGCAAGACATTTTTTTTTTATCTTGGGCAACATCCCAAATGTGTTAACAACTGCAACAACAACAAAAAAAGACGATTGGGAACTTATTCCGATAAGCACACACTTCGTATGAAATGTTAAACCAAGCCTGTCCACGTGAAAAACGTGCCAAAAGAGACACTAAGCTCCCAGCAAAAATTTCTCTCTACGTCTTCACTCAATTTACTAGCGGCGTAGCTCGGCTCCTTCCTAAGCTAGTCACTGGTAGCAGAGCGCAAGTAGCAGCATCGCTACTAGAAATTACTACTAAATGAGTTACGGCACCGCCCTCTAGTGAGTGCAGTGTAAAACTACTAGTCCAAGCGTTGTAAATCTAATTTGGAGTGTCTGCTGACATGCAAGAGAGGGAGAGAGAGAAGAGAAGGGGGATTGATAAAGAAATTTTCTACCAGTGTTGTCGACTAGACGACGAAAGGTATTTTAATTTTAATCATTTTTCTGGCGTAATAAAACTCGAAGGGTTGATCGTTTGGAAACGATGTAGTGGAAACGTTTCGCTAAAAGAAGGGTGAAAAAGTAGGTTACTTAGGGGGCGGAGGGAGGGGGTGAAGTCGAAGGGGGCATTTGGATGGGTAATTATGCGGGTAATTACTGCGATGAAGAACTTCGTGGACTGAACACACCGAAGGTTAATACTTTGATCAACAAATGGAGTGACTGAGAAAATGTGATATTTTAAGAAGAGGTTGTGATGGTTAGGGGTTGAGTAAATTACGCCACAAAGATGTTTTGGGGGAAGAAAATCATTATCGTTTGGTCTTTTTACGTGTTGGGAGATGTTATTATTTAGTTATTTAACCAAATATAAACCGAATGGGTGAACAACTTTCATTAATTAGTATCAATTTCCGCAGTGTTAATTTCCATTTTTTTTTCTTCTTTTAGTCACTTTCATAATGTTCATTTTATTTTATAATCTTACAGATTACCTGATTTCTTTTTAGTGTCAAAGTCAGAAATTTATTTTAACATTCTTCAGTAATTATTATCATATTTTTTCTTAATAACAATAATTAGTTACAAATTCTAACATTACTTAATAGTTGTTTTGTGTCTATCGTTAAGATGAATGTTTTAAAAAATGTTATAAAATAGTTATATTTTTAAATTTTTAAATAGAGTTGAATTGAGAAAAAAATAAAGAAACCGAGTTTAATCAGTTGAAAGTCAAAAGATTTTTTAAAAGCAATAAGATGATAAAATAATATGTATTAAATTTATAGCCTGAAACTATAAAACAATTATAGAGTATATTTAAATGAAAAAATAGCTGATTAAGGAGATATAGAATGTATTAAGAAATATTCAGAAGTGAAATTTGACCAAAAAAGAAATTTGATTTTAATTTATGAAGCTTTTTTAAATTTTTCAGCAACATTTAAAAAAAAATGATAAAATGGTATGAACTTTTCTTTTTTTTCATTTTGAAACTTAAAACAATTATAGAATAGTTCCATATCAACACATAGATGATTAAGTATCTACCAAATATATTGAAAGGCGAAATTTAGATAAAAATTGTATCAGGTTTTAATTTAAGAAATCTTTTATAAGAATAATCCACCAACATACAGAATATGGAAAAATAGCATTTAAAGATTCAAAACAGCAAAGTGTATTATGAAATTATTAAAATAAATAACCAAATCGGTTCAATGTACCAAATAAGGAACATAGAAATAAAATTCACACGTTTTTATAAAATAGATTGTTGAGAAATTAAGAATATCATTTAAAATATTTAACATTTTCACATACTAGGATACCTTCAAAAAGAATAAATTTAGAATCAAAATTCAATTATTTTTATGAGACAAAATTGTTCAGAATATTTTTTTCTCGGTCTCAAAAATATTTTTCGATAAATCTCGAAACTATTTTTGTCATTTCTTTCTTTTTCAATATCTTTCAAGACAAACCTTCACTATTATTTCTTTTCACGATAAGCACCCTACCTGAGCTCATTTGTTCCATTTTGAGAAGAAACAAAGATACTGTAGTTATAAATTTGGTTCATTATATAAACTATTCCTTTTTCCAAACTGGTTCAACTATTGATAATATATAGTTATGATTATTATTAAACTCGGATAATCACTGATATTTCCAGAACAGCATACATCTCAAATTGTATAGGATTGTTCAAAGTATTTTATTCGGGTTATATAATATTGTACAATATTAACATCCTTACAAATGCCTGATGTATATAATTATTAATTGTTTTATGTTTCTATCATTTACAGTTCGATTGAATTTAATACAGATTGATTAATATTAGAGGAAAATGGATGCATTTTACAATGATTGTCAGTCGAAATTAGTTTGAGGCCTTTGTAAAATATTTTAAATCAATTTTAGAAAATCATCTACTGTGGGAAATAAAAATAAATGTATTTTAATATTTAGAATTAATATAGCACTTAGATCATAGAGCTGAAAAATAGGATACAAATCGAAAATGCAATAAAGTTAACACAGAATGCTATTTGTATTACTATATAGTGAATCAGGTATACAAACAAGGGAGCGGGGTTTCCTAGAATCTTTCTCGTATGCTTTATAATAAAGGTTTTATCTACTTCAACCAGTAAGGTTATTTTGGATATTCAGTAACATCGCGAAAGTCACTTGTACTCGGATTTTTTATCTCCATATATGAGTAGTGTCATCTGCTTCTTAATATAGTTTAACATTTTTAACATTTAACACCATACCCCATCTCCGTTTCTTCGGCTCGTATGGTTTGTTTTTGATTTGCTATAGATGTAGGTGGGCATTATAAAAAAATTACACAGCAATTAATTTGCAAGAAACAGACAAATGACAAAATACGAAAACATATATAATACAAAATCGTCTGCATATGCTTGCAATATGCTAGAATTTCATCTGCAGTTATGTTCCATAAAAGAGGAGATGGGCAAGATCCTTGGGGCGACTTTGTGTTTGCTTCCACTATGTTGGACTGTCACTTGTTTAATTTTTCACTTTGTGATTGGAAAGGATATCAACTAAGGTTTCTGAGGTATTTATCTTCGTATAAACCGTGCTTGTGTAGTAACTGCATGTCACTGCCTAATGATAATTACGAAAATTTGATTTTTTTGTGAAAGTAGAATGCTATCTTAGACGCTTGTTTTAGTAACTAAACGTTGACAGGTGATTAATACAGATATATTAAAAAAATCGCTATGTATTTTAAAGGCCAATTCCCCTACCGATTGAAACTAAAATTGGGCCTAAAATTAAAATTTTCAGAAGATCACATACTGAAATTTATCTAATTAAGTCTTCTTATTTCGAAGCAACACAAAATGCAGTCCGTCAGACGGATAACACCTTAACGAATTTGTATTCATATTTAAGGATGATTTAAATTGTGAACGTTAAACAAATTTTACCAAATTTTATTTGCTGAGATTTTCGAATTGCCAATACCCTTTTCCTTTGTATAATGCAGCTTTACAGACATTTTATTACAGAATTCATTTTATACAAAGTTTGATAGAAATAGACTTTTTGTGTAAAAACCGTATGCAAAATTTCAATCCTTCATCTTAAAATGTTTTTAAGTTATCATGTCCACCAATAGACAGAACAACAAACAAGAATAAAAACAAAATTGTGTTTTTCGGATTCAGGAAAAACAGCGACTCGGAGATCTGTCGAAATCTTGAGGTAACTTTTTGGTATTTAACTTTACATTTCCTTTGTATGCTTCTTGAACAAAAAAGTACAAATAAAAGATTAAAAAAAACTATCTGTCCATTTGAGCCCCAATGATTTGTATAGATAAGAAACAGAAATTGTGAAGTGTATTATTTTTAAAAGTTGAATATAATAAGTTTGAACAAAATTTATTCAAAACAAGGTAAATAAAATATATTCACTGGGATTTTGTTTTTTCTTAAAAATAATTTGCAAATGAAATAGTTGTAATATTAAAGCATAAGCATCACATTTTATCCTTTAAAACTCAGAATATTATGAGAGATTTAAAAAAACAGAGTGGTTGATCCAAAAGCTACTCGTATACTCTCTAATAAATTTGTCATGACAGAGAATGTCTTGCATGATATTGACTTGCAATAATTACGAAACCGCAAATTTTGGCTCTAATTTACCAATTTTAATAAATCTTTCGGTCATACTTATCGAGTATTTTGGTGATTAATTCTTGTTATTTTGCTTCCGAATGGTCTCATTTATAATTTTCTTAAAATGCTGGCAAATAGACAACCTCTCATTAGCTGAATTTGATTCAAAATTTGACAGGTGTTTATAAATACATGTTAAATCTGTGTTCATAATTTTATTTGTTAAGCCCTTGTCGTTTTGTAGTTATTATGTTGTATTCGGACTGCTGGAATTTCTCAAAACAGATTTTATTTAAAATGTGACAGAAATATGCTAATTTGTCATAAAGTCCGTTTATCAAATTTCAACAGTCTTAACATTTTTGAGTTATCATTGTAAGACAAATGAATCTTTACCAAAAATGTGTTGATTTCTTCACGGAGACATTTCTAAATAGAGATTTTTCAAAATCTGAAGGTCGAATTTTTTGACTATTACTATGCCATTTAATACTATACTATACAGAAAATACATTACCATACAGAAAAAAAAATTAGTTAACAAAATACTACTTTCTACACTGGTATATACTTCAATAGATGTAGAATTCTCAATTCTCAAACTTCATGAAGTTCTTTGATAATCTTATTTTATTACTTGTTAGCCAAAACCACTCTTATCTCTATTAAATTACCTCTTTTCTCACCAAAAATCCATCTACTTCCGCAACCTCCCAATCCTCCTCTCTAAATCCCCAACTTCGATTATCACTTCCGAATCGATTCCCAAGCCCGGCTTCGACTATCAACAGATATTCGACTCCCTTCCCAACAAACCCTTTAAAATTCGATCTTCTCACTGAGGTAGGGTTTGTTCGCTGGGGATAAGGCCATATGGGGGAGGGATAAATTTGAAGCAGCCCCAATCACATAAATCAAAATATCGCCCCCTAAGCTTCTTCGACTCATCGCCCTAGTGTTAATGCAAACGCTATTTTGTCAGCTTTGGCACTGACTGAACTGATATAGGGATAACCACAATAAAGCACGGTTCGCCTATAGTTGATTCAATGTTAAGGCAGTAAGTTGAAATTTTCGAGAGTATAGTTTTGGAAAGAATTTATGTAAAATGTAGGTGGGAATAATTTGATATTTATCTTATATTTCCACACACTATATTTAATAAATAAGGAAAAAAATCCTACTTTGGAAAGAATTTTCGTATATATCAAAAAGTATTTAGATAATTTTCTCTCATCCACTAATTAAAGAAATATCAATCATTCTGAAATGGCATATTTACGCTTTGAATGGTGTATGAAAAAGTATAGTTTTATCACCAGAAATTCTTGAATATTCTAAAGGAAATTATTTCTTATGAATGGAATTGTAACAGTTACTTTTAAAATTTAAATTTGTTAAAATGCAACTAACGTTTGAAATTTAAATATTTTAAAATGCAACTACCATTTGAAATTTAAATATTTTAAAATTAACTACCGTTTGAAATTTAAATTTGTTAAAATGTAACTACCGTAAGAAATTTAAATTTGTTAAAATGCAACTAACGTTTGAAATTTAAATATTTTAAAATGCAACAACCGTTTGAAATTTAAATATTTTAAAATTAACTACCGTTTGAAATTAAAATTTGTAAACATGTAACTACTGTTAGAAATTTAAATTTGTTAAAATGCAACTACGGTTTGAAATGTAAATTTGTTAAAATGTAACTACGGTTTGAAATTTAAATGGGTTACGATTCAACTATTGCTTGATATTTAAAAATAGTTTTCTGTTTGACATTTAAATTTGTGACAATTTAACTTCCTGCTTGATATTTAAAAAAAATTACTATTTAATTTCTGTTTGAAATTTAAATTTGTTACAATTTTACTACTGGTTAGATTTTTTTAAAAAAAATTTAATATTGCTTAAATTTTAAATATTGATTCATATTTAAATTTTCAAAATGTAGCTATTGTTTTAAATTTAAACATTGTTTAAAATTTATATTTTAACTACCGTTTGAACTTTCAATTTGAAATGTTTGACATTTAGTTACGAATTTAGAGTTATTTAAGATGATTAATTTAAGAAAGTTTGAAAAATCCAAATCCATTTTCAGTAAACAATTTATGTTCCAACGAGGATTTTCTACTCTTTCAAGAATCTAATCTGAGAAATTATGGAAATAATCCTCTTCAAATTTATGTCTTATTTATTTAAACACATTTATTTATTTCTAAAGAAATCAGTATAGTAATATATTTTTTAATACTATAAACTGTCTTTTGGTGAAATTAATTTGAAACGGACGAAAGAAACAGTAACTGACATCTATTAAGTCTTAAAAAGTTTTGTTTATTTTTAAGAGATCCCTAATTCAATAATAACTTTCGTTTTGACAGTCTGAATTCTAATTTATATACTTTTTTATGTCAAAGCTACAATTTATAGAAACATTTCTTCCTTTAAAGTAAAGGTAGAAATAAAAATCGTAAAGTGAAATTTTTCACACTAACACGAGTTCAGAATATTATTTTTTTTTTATGTACTATGTTTACTTATTTTACAAAAGGTTAATTTTTTATTTGTTAAACCTGGGCAGATAAATTTACATACCAATAGATGGTTTAAATAATAATTAATAAATAGTAATATACTATTTTTCTATACGTAATTTGTCACACTAATTTCCTAATTTTTTAAATGAAACGAGATGACATTAGAATCTATTAGCCAAAGAAGCACTTCTCATTTTATTTAGAACAGTACTTGAAATGGAAGCAAGATTACTTGGAACTTTAATCAAATACTTCATTCAGAAATTCAAGTAATGCATTTTGGGAAGAATGAAAAAGAAATTTATCGCTAACATCAGCCTAAATATCTTTAAAGAATAAAAAAGGACTGAATGATTAGAAATATATTTCAGTTAACGCGCTCTTCACTGTAAATGAGAAATAAAGAAAGAAAGAGCATCGCATTTGGAATGTTCCTGCCTTTTCACTCAATTTACGAGTGCTCAGTTCTTTCTTTAATGAAGCAAGTCACTCTAACACTCACAATAGCAACTGCAAGCATGGCCACTGGAAATTACTACTAAATGAGTTATAAGCGCCGTCTTCTGGTAGAAACCGGACGAAATTACTAGTCCATGAATTCTAAATCTAATTTAGAGTGTCAACTGTCAGTAAAAGCAAAATAGGAGAAAGGGAATTTAGAAAGAAATTTTCAGCTCGTAACACAGGTTACATGATGGAAAGTATTTCAGTTTTGAAAATTTTTCTGTTTTTTAAAAATGCTGTAAATTGAGTTGTTGAATTTCTTTTTTAAAAATACCGGGAGTGGTCTTCCAAATACTTTCTCGTGTACTCTAATATATTTCTCATGCCAGAGAAAACTTGAAATGGCACTGGCTCGGTGAGTTAATTGGTGATTAATGCCTTGCATGAATTAATAATATCCAGAAATAGAATTTGAATTTTAAGACTGATTTTCACAACCGATTGAAACCAAAAATGAACTCAAAACTGAATTGTTTGTCATAAATTATCATACCAAAATTGATATAATTACAAACCTGTAATTTTGCTTCTCAGCACGTGTGTTGTCATCATAAGAAAGAATGATTAGAGTCATTTCAAAAATTTGATTCAAAACTGCATTGTTAATCATAAATTATCATACCAAAATTGATATAGTTACAAACCTGTAATTTTGCTTCACACCACCTATATTGGCATCATAAGAAAGAATGATTTACCATCATATGTATTGGATGCTGTTCGATGTCGCATTAGTGATTCCAGAATTTGGTGCGTAATTTGGCTGCAAAATGGATAATGCTTGCAACTTCGAGTATTTTGACGATCCATCTATTAGCATCTGAGATACGCCGATTGTTCTAAAAGGACTGGAGTCTCGGCATTAGTAGTCGGAATCGACGATAAATGATGAGTCTTCTAGAGCAGAGGTGTCCAAACTTTTCGCGGCACGGGCCGGATCGAAATTAGATCCATGTTATACGGGCCACCTGTATATACAAATTGAAAAATATCATTATGAGTAAAGTAGCATTAAATACTATTAATTAATACTATTTTATTGTAACTTGAAAATACAAAATACTAAACAAACAAAGTATAATTATATAATTATTTTATATAAATTGAAATAGTTTCATGCAACTTCTAATGCGAATGATGAAACTGTTTTTTTTTTTTGTTGTTGTTGAAGAATGTCTTTATAGTTGGGATCAAAATTTATTACACTAATCATAAGCAATGACTGCAAATGATCATCAGATAAATTTGCTCTAAATTTTGATTTGAGATACTTCATTCGAGAAAAAGTTTGTTCGTACACGTAAGTAGTCCCAAACATTGAAATGAATTTACGAGCAAATTTCTTCAAATTTGGAAACTCTTTTGCATCCAAATATTTATAAAAATCTATTAAGTTTCCTTCATTGTATTTGTCCTTGATTTGTTCGTTTGCTTGAAGATCAATAATTTCTATTTGAAGCTGGCTTGAAATTTCAGCAAAGCTGCAATCAAATGGATTTTGGAACAGCCGAATTTCTTTTGAATTCATGTCCAAATCAGAAAATCGCTTTTGAAATTTTTCTTTTAAATCGGCGATGATCTTTAATTCAAATGCAATTGGAAATTGCTGATGCTTTATTTACAACAAAACAATAAGAGACTGCATATCGTCAAAATTCACATGCGTATAAAATTTCTTTTATGTTTGAGTTACCGAAATATATTTTTTTATTTAGTCTTATAACTTAACAGCGCGGTAGACATTTGTGTTTGGTCAAGTACAAAAACTCCGTTTTGTTGGCCACGTAGTTTTACGATATACCTTTATGAAAATGAAAAGGTTTGGGCGAAAACATCATTATGTTTTAAAACCCTCCGAGGGCCAGATAAAATCACTTGGCGGGTCGGGTTTGGCCCGCGGGCCGTAGTTTGGACACCTCTGATCTAGAGGATAGTGAAACAACGACTGAGTCAAACTAATGCTGAGCTGAGCTGCATGCCTTGTTGTCTATTGAGGAAATAGCCTCGAGTACCATAGCCAGATTTGGGGTAATTATAAAGCTAAGTTAGGGACAGTGAGGAGTTTCAGCCGTTTGGAGAGACCACAGAGTCAAGCTCCAAGCATTCTCTTTCCTATTGAATCCTATTTGCCCACTTTGTGTACTGTGGATATTGTTAGCATAGGATTTCTACTTGTGGGCCACTGTCTACTGTTGTCTACTGCTGTCTGTTCGTCTTCATTGTACATATTTGTCGCCTTAGTTCTGTCCTGTCTTCTTGTTAATAACGTCATAGTTGTGTTTATTACTGGCTTGTTGATTGTATTTATCTCGCACCATACACCCATTACAAAGAAATAAAGCCGACGGATTGGATATATGCGATAATATTGGACGGATAACAATATATATAAGTCATTGCGTTTTTGAATTACTGCGTTTACTGTTATCTGAAAGTAATAGGCCGATAAACAATGAACCCATTTATGCATTTGACTGAAAATCTTGCAAATGTTTACACTATAGATATTAAATGTGCGTACAGAATCTTATTTATTTAACTCTCATTGTTTTGTTATTATAGTTTAATGTATACTTATACTGGAAGAGCCAAACAAACGTATTTCCTCTGAAAAGATTTTACACAAAGTTGATAGAAATCTGCAAATTTAGAGTAAAGACCTATGCAATATTTTAACCATCTACGTGAATTTCATTTTGAATTCTCTTCATTCTCATTCTGAATTCCCTTCACTTTTGAATTCTCTTTGTCACAGACAGATAGATAGATAGACAGAAGTGTACAAAAAAAGGCTTTTTTCGATATTAGGGAGGTTTAAAACGTGGATATTATTCGAAATTTCGAGTTCGAAATTCTTGGCGATTATTATAATTTCGCTAAAATACATATACAAGAAAGTGGAAAAGGCTTATGTGAAATGCGATGTACAGGATAATGTATTTTAGACTGTTTTTTGGCTAATTATGCTGGTTATAACGGCACTCGAGAGATTTTTTTAATTAAACTTCGATATGGTTTGTTCATATTAAACAGCAATGAAGTGAAAATGGTAATTTTAAGAAATGTTTGTCTTGAATTGGGAAGGCTTGGATAAATTTTAAAATTGAAAATAATTATTGTCTTAGGTGAAGAATGGTTTTGTGTTTTCTTAAAACCTAGATTACAATTTCTGTAAATACAGAACAATCAAAGACCTTTAAGATTGCGCTAAAACTTCGAAATTGCTATACACAAAAATTTAGTTTTATCATACATCAGCGTTATTATTTTTATTTTATTTTCATTCAATATGTAAAACGGATGATTTTTCAACAGGTGATAGAAATATAGAATAATATTTTAGGAAATGTCCTCTTTCATTTTGATTAGACTATGCATTTTTTTCATGCACTATGTATTTTCATTAGACTAGCATGGGGAATCTCATTTTTTTATTTACAAAGTAAATCCATTCCAAATTTACCGGAACCGTCTATCAATAATGATAACCGAAAAATCAATTAAAAAAGTCAATAGAATATGCATTTGGCACAGAGCCTTCGATCTCATTTTCTTGATGGTTTGATCTCGCTGCAGAACTAATAGCCGAGTAAACGGACTTGAGTAATATAAAATCCCTGATGGTTAAATTCTTTCTATTGATGTATCACAAAAGTTTGAAGACAGAAAATGCTTAAATAGCATTGTACGAAATTTTGAAATCTTTCTCAATATAGTTATAGTGTTGTAACTAAATTAAACTAAGCCCATGTGTATTTTTAAATAATAGTGCTGAAATTTCATTCAAAGAAACAATAGCGGAAATTCTATTCAATTCTAGACCAGTTCTAAGTCTAAATTTATTTAATAATGTAAATTGATTCGAATTTCCCAGATCAATATGTATATCCACTGGTCATAGTAACTTGGTGATAAGGTCTCGACTGCGTATCCGAAAGGCTTCAGGTTCGAGACCCGAGTCTACTGAAGAACCGTCATGTAAAAGGGTCTGGCCCAAGTTAAATCGGTAGGGGCCAATTGCCCACCTGCTGGTGTGATCTGAAAGTTTAGAGAGAGAGCAACAGCTCAGGTGTAGTCGTCGTCAATCTCACCGCTGTTCTAAATTATGAAGTCTGTCCCCCCAAAAAAGCTCTAGCATTGCTTTAAAACGGGGCATTAATATAACTAAACTAAACCATATCTATTCCATATAGCTCAGCATGGATTATTTCTTTATTTTTAATCTTTCATTACCTATCTTATTATTTTCTGAAACAAAATCACTTCTTTATCTCAATTAGAATATGTCGCCTCCCTCCAAGCACTACATCCCATCCACCTCGAATTCCCAATTTCGATTATCACCTCCAAATCGAATTGCAAGTCCAGCGTGGAATATTAACAGATACTCAAATTCCCTTTCTAACAAGCCCTTTAAAATTCGATCTACTCACCGACCTTCGCACCTTAGCCGGCACTGTTTGCGATGGATAAGACCACAGGAGGGAACGAATTGGTAGCAGCCCCGATCGCATAAATCAAAATGACGCCCCTTAAGCTACTTCGACTCATCGCCCTTTCATTAATGCAAAAGCTATTTTGTCAGCCCCTGCGCTGAGGCCACTAACTGAGCTGTAATGGGGCGGCCACAAGCAGCCAAAGCCTGTCTTCAGTTGATTTAATTTTAAGGCAACAAGGTGCCCCTTTTCGCTGCTATGGGTTTCGGCAGAATTTATAATGTATTTGGGACGAATAACTTGGTGAGTGATTTATAGAATTAATTAACTGTGGTGTGTATAGATTTGCGAAACTGTCATCGCATGATTGGGTTTTCGTATCAATCAAATTGCCCATCGGGTATGATTTTGCCCACTTTCATTAAAGAGTCATTAATCATTATTACGAGTGGGTATTTAACATGGTGAAAATCATTTTTCGTTTATTTACATAAGAAAGTTTATATTTGAAGGGATAGTTAACTGATATTAGCCGTGGATCGGTTGCCATAATCTTTCTAGCGAAAATGATATTAAGTTAATAGTCATATACAAATACAGCGGTTACATCTAAAAACACAAAAAGTTAAAGTTTAACTATTATTGATTAAATAGTTGAGTAATAGTTAAATTTTAATTTTTATTTTGTTCTGAAGAATTTGCAATTTTAATAAGGTTAAGAAAAAATAAATCTACATTATTTATAAACCATTTAATTTAGAGTTTCATTTTCCGTGTGCAATGAATATAAAAAGTATCAACTTCATTTAACTTTCAAATAAAATAATTTTGAGAACAAGTAATTGCAGGGTATAAATACTATTTATATTAAGCTGAATAGAATTTGAAAAGCAAATTTTCGAATGAGAAAAACAGCATGTTTTTAGATCAATATTTCCACTGAAGAATGATAAACATATATATGAAAATTTAATCATAAATATCACATATAAAAATTTAAAAAAGTAGCTACATGTTATTAATTTCTCTTGTACAAGAGGTTTTACTCAATTCTATAATTTGTTAACAATTAGTGCTTACAAAATATATTTTTGTCAGATTTCAACCTATGAAATAGTTTGAATATAAATCAATATAATATTTATAATGTATATGTAAATGTTTAAATTAAACAAAATTTATAAGCTAATTTCAAAATGAGAATGATGAAAATATAATAATTTTTTTTCTAAAAGAATGATAGTTATATATAAAATTTTAAAATCTAGCTATATGTTAATAATTGGCCGAATTTCAATCTATCAATTAATAACATATCGTATAACTGGTCGTAGATTATACTTACAAATGTGGTTGTTTGAAATTAGCAAATTCATACATTAATGGTTAATGCTTAAAAAATAATTTTTGTCAGATTTAGCCTCACTAATTAATTTGAATATTTAAAAAAAAACTTTAATATAATTGATTTTTGAAACTTGTTTTCTTGTATGAATTATTCGATGAATAAAATATGAGTTACATTTATCACATTTGAAAGTAGATTATATCATTCAAATATAAAATCTAATGAAAAAAGGTAAATTTGTGAATTTGTTTTAGTATAAAAAGTCTTAAAAGTAAAGTCATATATACTTATCTATGCAGATGAGGACAAGCAATTTTGTAATAAAGAAATTAATTCATTACTAATTAAGAGCTTAAATTGCATTTAATTGATCTGTTCGCCTTTATTAGGAACTTAATTTTCCTTCATTCAAATCCAATATTTTCTTTTTTAATTTTGTTATTTTTAGCATTTCGAATACATTTAATAGCAACACTCTTTAAATGATTTCTTAAAAAAATTATTAATTTTTTCTTTTAATCGAAATGATATGAGTAACGATCTGTAAATATGAGTTTTGGTTTTATGAAATGCACATTTTCCATAATATGTTTATTACTCTCTCTTTTCGAATTTTTTAAAAAGCATTTTAAAAAGCGAACAAGAAAATACATATAATGGTTAGGCATATTTTTATGCCTAATATATATATTTCTTTTAATCTTGATTAATTTAAACATATTTTATAAGTTTAGGCTTGATTGGGATATCAAAATATATCCTATAGATTTCCCCCTATAGGATATATTTACTCTATAGGATCCCTTTTTTTCTTAATTTTTTTAATGAAAGAAAATGTTTTATTTACTGTAATCAAGTTAATCACAAGAAATGCTTTCTTTTATTTTTTAATACTGTGGCAACGTTTCCGTTTCCTTCCAAGAATTTTGATAAACGTCATTTCCCCCCAAAATTGTCACAAATATTTTATTGTCAAACGTAATTCTGTAAATTAATCATATTAGTTGGTGAAAATAATGAGACTCTAAATTCTTAGTAATTGATAGAAATTATTAGTTTTAACATTCTAAATTAACAAAAAATTCCTGTTGGCAGAAGTATGAAGAAACTGTACTGTACAAACATCTTAATGGAATGGTGTTTTTGAATCGAGTTCTGGGAAAAGGAAATTCTACTTGACCAGATATTATTCATCTATCTAAAAGTAATACAAAAATCAATTAATAAAAAATAACTATCGTGGTTACAAAATATAAAAATACTTAAGCTGAGATGTGTCATTTACTTCTAAAATTAAATAATCTAGAGCTTCAGGTATTTTAAATTAATAGAAAAACAAAGTATTTTAAGGTATTTGCAAATAATAATGCCATTTTCTTATAAGAATTATATCCATCATAGATTATTATTTTAGATCCTTATTCTTTTGCGTTCTTACTGATTAAAAAAGCTGCCAAAACTTTGAAATATACAAAAATATCGTTTTCTTTTTTAAAAAAATATATATACTGTTTAAGGATTTATTTTTGCAAGTTAATGTTTTTTAAATAACTATTTTTGCTTGTAATAATCTTAATTACTCAGTTTAATGTTACAATTTCTTTCGGTTTTGCAATTATAGTTGATTTTTGATTAAAAATGGTATCCTATTAAATATTCTTAGTCTTTTTATATTTTAATTAAGTTAAACAAGCTCTTCTGATAATAACAGCTTATTTTTCATTCACCATTCATCTCAAATTCTTAATAAAAATTTTAAAATCAGAATAAGTATTATATGTAATAATTCATTATTTACAATTCACTTTTTTATGAATTGATATCCTCACTTTAGAAAAAAAAAGACACAAAGAAAACTTTCCTTATGATTTAAGTTGTAGCAAGATATTAGTTAGAATAATTCTTATACACAATTTACAATACACATTTGTGCACAATTTTTTATACACAATTATGCTCAATTTTATACGCAATTTGCGATACATGGCGTAGAAATTATCTAAGATTTTACAATCGAATATCATTACTCATTATTGCAGATTGTTTTTCATAAATATATTCATAAATTATTCTACCCCCTGAAAATGGAACTTCTCAAACCTTAGCAAATATACAATTGATTTTCTTAAATCCAATTATTACAAGAAATTAAAAAAATAATTTTACATAATCCATAAAACCTTGATTCGATATGTTCCTAAGAGTATGGGAATCACATTTGCTCTTGGAAAGTTATTTTTTCTCCTCATTACCATAAATTATTTCAAAGAATTCGCCAATCAATTCTCTAATCAATTTGATAAAGTTTACTTTTCCTGAACGTTCTCAAAATAATCTCTTTTCTAAATGCTACTTATAAATTACTCCTTACGTGCTCTTATCTAAAATTATTGTCTTAATAAATCTGGCAGAATATCGGGCTCTCAAACCTTACCAAAATCAATAAAGATAATTGCATAAAAGCGCCAAAGTAAAAACTAGATCCTGAGCTTGGCACTGAAGAGATTTAATGATAATTAATGACACCCGTTCTTCCATGGATTATTATATTTACGAAAATGACTTCTTTGGTTCGAAGCTACATCATATAATGCTGTAGAGGGCAGGTATTAAACATTTTCTGCCTTAGAACACGTTGGAACGATTGTTTAGATATCCCTTATCCAGCACCTTAAGTTCTTAAGATATCCTATTATTTTAATAAAATCTTCTTGTTTTTCTAAATGGTAATTTTTGGTGTATAGTCTATTCCTGAGAACCCAGCTATTGTAGTGGAACGGCAGACCAGGTAGCAAAAGAGGATAGACATTAAACATTTTCCGCCTTAGAAAATGTTGGAATAATTATTTATTATCCATTATTTGGCATCTTACCTTCTTAAAATGCCCTATTATTTTAACAAAATCTGTTTGTTTTTTTAAATGATAGTTTTTGGTATACAGTATATTCCCGAGAATCTAGCCAATTTTGGTGTAATTTCAAACCGGGTAGCAAAAGAGGATATACATTAAGCCTTTTTCGCCTTAGAAAATGTTGGAATAATTGTTTATTAGCCATCATCGAACCACTTACCTTCTTAAAATATCCTATAATTTTAATAAAATCTGCTTTCTTTTCTAAATGGTAGATTTTGGTGTATAGTCTATTCCTGAGAATCCAGCCTATTGTGGTGGGATTGCAGACATGGTAGTAAAAGAGGATAAGCATGAAACATTTTCCACCTTAGAAAATGTTGGAATAATTGTTTATTATCCGTTATCCAGCACCTGACCTTCTTAAAATGCCCTTTATTTTAACAAAATCTTTTGCTTTTCTAAATGGTAGTTTTTGGTGTAAAATATACTCTTGAGAATCTAATCAATTTTGATGGAATGGCAGACAGGGTAGCAAAAGTGGATAGACATTAAGCATTTTTTGCCTTGGAACATGTTGAAATAATTGTTTATTAGCCATTATCGAACCCCTTACCTTCTTAAAATATCCTATAATTTTAATAAAATCGGCTTTCTTTTCTAAATGGTAGTTTTTGGTGTACAATATACTCCTGAAAATCGATGCTATTATGGTGGAATGGCATACCGTGTAGCGAAAAAGTCGGATAGGTTATAGTTCCATGAACGCAGTTCTTTACCCACGAAATTCTTACCAAAACTTATTGTTATAATACTTCTTTTCTCACCTCTTATTGAATATTAAGCCTTCCATTTATTTGAAGTCATGTATAATGTGAAGACTACCAAGCCCAATGAATCTTTGAAGAATTTGGCGGTAATCGGTAGAGTTAAAATAAAATGCTCTGTTCTGGTTGTTTGTAAATATTTATATACTGTACTACATATTTCAAGAATTTATGAGAGAAAAAATGTTAAAAGATATAAAGTGCTCACATTTTAAAATAAATTCTGTAATCTTCCCTGCAAGTTGCTTAAAGCATTAAACACACCCTAAAAACAATTCACGAATACAAAGAACAATTTACGAAAAATTACGAATGATTATAGTCAGGAACAGCAGCAACAACTGAAATCATTTACACACTGATGAAATCATGAACAATGGGCAGAATGCTGCTCTTTTCCTGTCTCAACGTGTGTTTTACACATGAAACTTTGGATTAGTAGACGCAGATCGTAGCAAATGCCTACTTTTAATATCTTGACAATGTTATCAATACAATGCCTTGCATTCCTCATTTAATAATTATAAAAATTTGACCGGATAGTCGTGAACAAGAGACTATGGATTATACTGTATTTTATTCGTAAAGATCTTTATAGTAATGAATTAGAAAAATAAATAATTTTAGGTACTGCCGTTTCCAATCCATCATAATTCATCATCCATTTCCATTCTCGAAAATTTCTCTCCAAATACAACCAGCCAATCATTTGAATTTTAATAAAACAGACAAATTGACAAAATTTAAATATCTTTTTACGATTGGACGAAAATTTGATTTGAAAATTTCCGTCCTCTCTTTCGTGTTCTTAGAAACTCCAAATTAAGTTTACAACGCTTCTGCTAGTAATTTTACACTGCAATCACTAGAGGGCAGTGCTGTAACTTCATTTGGAAGTAATTTCTAGTAGAGATACTGTTATTTGGTTTTAGGAGAAAAGAGCTATGTTCACGTAAATTCAGTAAGAGTTAGAGGAATTTTTGGTTGATTTCTGGAGTTTCTCTTGGATGTTTCTGACTTGGTTATGAATTCTTGGCTTTTCTAGCCAAGCACGTTTATTAGCAATATATCAAATACGTTTCTTGTCGCTGCATATATATCCTCATTTTCTTTATATTTTGGACTTTATATATTTTCAGGAGACCCTTTAGTATTTTCCAAATGTATATATGATATAAAATCAGATATACGTTTTTTACCATTTGCTGTTTCGAGCATAAAATAATATTAAAAATGCATGAAAAATTATTATTCGTTTCTGAAATATAAGACATAAATTCGTTTTTTTTTTCTTGATTTTTTTACGTTTTCGGATAAAACATCTTTAGAATATATTCCATATTTTCTTAATGATTTAAAAAAAATCCCAACTATTGATTTGTTCAATTCCTTCTAATAATTCACACTCTTCCTATATAAATTTATATATCGGTTTCAAATTTTCAATCGTTAATAAAATGCTTGTTATTCATCCACTCAAGTTCAAATGCATTTTTTAAAAAACTTGTTGTTGAGGACACTTGATGTTAATATAGTTTTTTTTCAAATATTGATTAATTGAAATTTTCAGGTAATTTATATTTGGTCGCCAAATCCATCGCCAAGTTGCCAAACTCTGAGATTCGACACTTGATCATAAATAATATAAGATATATATAAATAATATAAGAAAATAAGTGTCAATTTAATTTAAAAAATTTTACGCATTACTTTTGAAAATTAAATAGTAAATACATTTTTCATTTACATCGTATTCACGTAAAACAATTAAGTAGCGCAAAACTCAATATCATGAGATTCATCCGAAAGGTAATAAATATTTAGTAATATAAAATAAGAAATAGAATTTTATTTGAAAAAAAATAATTTTTCATATAATTTTTTTCTCTACATAATTATTTAATACATTGAAACATGAGCCTTAACATGTACCGAGTATGAAGATACCCATGTTATTATTTTCTGAAGCCGGTTTTTTAAATCAAGAGGTTATTGCATTCAAACAAAAGACCACTCAACTCCTCCACGCAACACACTCTCCATTCTTTTTACTTCTTGATTAGATTGAGATTGGTGATGAGATATCCCCCCCCCCCAAATAAGCGCCAATCACTTGAGAGGCATTATCTTTATCATCATGGTTATTAAAAAAGCAGAGAAAATTTATGCTCATTCTCTAGAAACGAAACATACCAACCGTTTTTTGAAAAAATAATGATCGAATTATGACGTTTTGATCAAATTATGCCAAAATGCACTACGAATAACACAGATATTTATTATAATATCTAAGAAAAATATTGTGAACTATTCAAAAAAGGAAGGGATAAATTATTTCTGAATGAATTGTCCTTCAGAATTCTTTTTTGCCCTTGCGCTGTCTGTTGATCAATTGAGACATCATTTTTGACAATCCATTTAATAGTCCAAAACCTTATTTCTTGCGATTTTTCATCTTTGCTCTAAATTATAACGGTTTCAGTCTTGAGGAAAATGCTTTTAAAACACAAATTC
>JAPMOQ010050791.1:0-10043 GCA_026543055.1 Argiope trifasciata
GAAAGAATTCTATTTTTCTAAATCAAAGGCGATATTGATCATTAAGCATTCCCATTACTTGTGTTTTGCCATTTTTATAGTTTTATGGACAACAATATTGTTACTCGAGCTTTTATCGGAACAAAATAATTTTTGTTATGTTTAAAAGATAATTCATCAGCATATGAAACTAACTGGAAAAAAAACGATATTATAGTTTGTTGAAAATATGTTTTTTTTAATATTTTATTTACATATAAACATTTGTGTTGGAATGCAGATTATTATACTCCGTGCAGGAAGCAACAGGACGTTTGTTTTCAGGAACATTTCTTTAACCGCTTAACTGTTTTCCTCAAGTGCCATACGTGCATCAATTTAACAAATTTGGATAGTTGTTAGCAAAAAAATAAACCATTCATAACGATTATAATTCAATAATAAAAAGACTTCGAATACATAGATAAGTCAAGTATTTAACTGATTTCAATTTAAATTAAAGTAATAAAACATCCCCAAAATAGAAGGTATCTTCTTATTAATAGTAAAGAAAAGTAATCACTTAAGGGGTTAATAACCGCATTCACACACTGAGACAAGACAACACAAGACCTTCACGAGCGCAGCTTAATAGTACAGTATCACACCTCATTCTGATTAACCTCGCAATGCACAATGCATTATGAGATAGCTTATCAGGCATCGCCATCTAGTATCCAACAGTGAAGAAAAGAGATTTGTAACTGCTAAAAATTTACTTTTAATGCGCTTTGTAAAAAAAATATCTATATAACGATGACATATTTAATAAAATTAATACATATTGTAGACAGAACTTCAAAATTTCGTATACATACGGTCATAGATTTTCTATGTGATTTTAATGGGTCACTCGGACAATTTTTTGGGAGTAGTCCAATTTCACGCCATACATTCTGAAGCATGTCTGCAGTCGCCAACGCAAGCGCATTACAAATGCCTAGTTTGATTTTTCTTTTCAATTGTTTGGGGCATGGGAAGCATTTAGGAAGCACATAAATGTGTATATGCTCCAATGGGAATCATAGATGCTTTTTCGTCAGTGACTCTATACATGCTTCAGAATGTATAGCGTGAAATGGTCTGGATGTTGTATACGTGGCCAAGGAGAGATGATCAATGATCAAAACTCTACGATGTGTGTATAAAAATTTTTGAAGTTCCATCAATATTATGTGTTGATCTTATCGATAAATTATTTTTTATTAAGTAATTATAGCCATTTGTAATTGCTATATTCTTTTGAATTGCCCTGTTGAAAAAAAGTCGTTTCCAAAAGTGGGTTTTTTATAGACATATTTTTGAGACTGAAACAACACGAGTTTTTAAGAAATTGAAATAAACGGCAGCAAAGATCTCTTTCGAAATTAAATATGTGTACCTATAAATAATTCAGTATTATCATTATTTCTCATTATCCCATGAAAAGATGTGTTTAAAAATGCTTTGAAGGAAATTAAATGTTTATTAATTCTGTCCAATAAAAAAAATCCCATTTTTACTTATTCATTAAATTTGATTAACCCTCCAAGCGGCGGAGACGTCTTTTTCTGGAAGGCACAAACCCTCCGAAACGGGCGTAACCGTGTTTTTTCGTTCTGTTCAGTTGTTTCCGAGACGGGCGCAAACGGTTTTTTCCTACTTTCAATTGAAGCGTCGAAAAGGGCGAAGACGTGTTTTTTCTTCTGTGCCGTTCCCCTCCGTTAATGACCTTCTTGTCAGTGATAGATTACTTTACGATAACCCCCTAAAGAGAACCGAGTAGAAGCACTTAGCGCTCATAAAAGAATTCCTTTTCGTTAAATGATTTAAGTAGGAAGTATATTTCATGTGGTTTTTAGAAACTTATGAGAAAAAAAATCTTCTCACTAAATTTTACTTACCAAAATAATAACTTACGAACACATTCCTTAGTAAAGCAAAATATTTCTAAATAGATTTTTACGCAAAATGTTGCTATTAAACAATTTTAAAATACGTCTAACGCCTTCAAAAGAATGACAAAAATAAAAATAATTTAAATAATTTATTTTATATATTTATTTAACTACTTTGCCTCAAAATTCATGACATGAATACGTTGACAAATTTTCAGTTAAGAAATAAAGACTGTCTGTTAAAATTTGATTTTTGATGTAAAAATGTTTCAATTTTCTTTTTCATTTATTTAAAAATACGGCATAAAGACTTGCAAGGAATTTCATGCTTTAATTTAATTATTTGTGTTTAAATTAATTTATTTTTTGTGTTTTATTTTATTTAATTCGCAGTAATGTAAATTTATATTATAGGTTCTGAATCAAAAATTATAATATATTTATAATAGCCATATTGTAAAATTCTTTTTTTTTTTTTTTGTAAATCGCGAGAAACGATAATCACAAAAAAATTAATTAGAAAACAGCTAGAAAACAAAATAAACAAAAAATTAATATAAACAGCTGGTCCTGGATTCATAAAATTTGGTACATAATTACTTCCTGACCAATAGATAATCACTAATTAGAATCTTTTTTAAATTTCTAATTTCTTATTTATTAAATCTTAATTTAAATTTAATCAAGCAGAAAAGCTTATTGGCAATTGTTGTGTCACATTAAAATTCAAAAGATTAACTTTCCTTAGACAAAATTTTCGTTTTCGGGACAATTTTTATTCAGGTTTTAAAAACAATTCAGAATTTTAGAAGTAATTTGTAACAATTCTCTTTTATAGAAATGAAATTGAAATCAATTTTGTTATTTTACCGTAACTTTCCGGCGTTACTTTCTTCACGTTGAGAAAAAATATCTGCTTTGTTTAAACAGTAACTTCAGTTAAAATTTTTAAGAACTTTTTAATGGCTTATTTGAATAACACGATGTAAGAATCTTTCACATGATATGCCATAATTGATGAAATCAAGAATAACGACATCATTAAGACTTTGATGATGAATGAATGAATATTTTAATGAGCACTTTAAAATATTTAGGAAACTATTTTTTAAATGTGACATATGAGATACTTTATATACATTGCAACTAATCCCAATTTGAAATAATAATTTTCTAAAACTATTTAAAAATGTTTCTACAATTTCAAATGATATCATACTAATAGTTTCAAAATATTTGCAAAGATTAAATTTTGAAAAGAAAAAAAATCTTGCGTTTTAATGACTCATTCTGGAGTGTCATGAAGAAATAGGAATCGTCAGCGCAATGAATATAATCAAATGAACATTAGCTTGAAAATAGAAATAAAATGCTCAATGCAAATTAAGTTTTCACTACTTTATTGAATTTAATTTCGGATTTATACCTGATTCTGTTAGTGATTAATATATATATTCTATACATTAATCACTATATTATTTCTGCATTCATTACGTTATTAATAAATCACTGAAATAAGCTGTAGATTTTTGAACAATATATAAATTAAACAAATATTATTTAAATATGAAAAACTTAGTCTCAAAAAGGCACTTTAATTTCTTCAAGATCAGATTCTTTGAATTAGAAAAACATTAAAAAAATTGTTTGAAGAATCAACCCAAAAATTTTAGTTGAATATTAGTAAAATTAATTTTGAAAGTTGCTTAGTTGCTACAAACATGCTCTTGTTATCATCTCCAATAGCCTTAATTTCGGTTTATATTCTGTTTTGCTTTGATATCATTTAGGAATATGACAAGTACGATATTACTTAATTTGGAACGTTCGATTCAAACGCTTGCATATTCTGTAATTCAGAATTTTTAAAAAAATGTGCCTATTTGTTAACTCTGATATTTTCAAAGATAGATTCTAAGACGTATTGTGCTGAAGCGCTGAAAAGTGTTTTCTTGCCAAAAGTGATATTTGATTTAACAACAAAACTGTACTAAACTTGACAAATAACTTTTTATTCATAACAGGTAGAAATATATTAAATGATTTTTTTTAATTATATTTTTAAAAAATCACAATTTATTATTTTTTACAAAGGCGTTTTGATTTCATACAAATATTTAGATAACTAAGGCTATAAGACCTTTACATATAAAATAAATCACGGCTACTACTGTGAGTGAATTGCAATTAATATCGCTTCATATCTCACTAAAAACTGATTTCATCAATTGGAAATTTTCAAAAAAAAAATTAGTGAAAAATTTCTTTTCTTTTCTTTCAATATCTTTTGAAAATTGTCTTTCATTTTGAGTTAGAAACAAAAATATCCTATTAATATTAAATGCAAGAACACCTTAAGTGATATTTTCCAACATTTATATAAATTCCAAAAGCTTTAAAATGCAGCTTTGTAAAGTTTGTCAAAGAATTATCGAATCATATGCTTCTCTATGAAAGAGCAACGACATTAATTGGTGTGATGTTTTAATTAAGATGTAAATTTTTCCCCTCTCAGTGAAAAAGATATCTTAAATTATGTGTCTAAAAATAAATTTTTGGAAACACAAATTTTGAAAATTATATGCACTCGGAAAAAAGAATATTTATTCACATTAAATATTACTTATATTATATGCAGAAAAAATTTTAATGTGTAGCATGTCATCAGCATTTTTATGTTTCTAAATGCCTTTCTTCTTTTATATATATATACTTTTAAGAAAAAAAAACAATTAATAGCATAGTGTCTTTTGTAAAAATGTTGGAATAATACAGATATGAGATAGTCAATCTAATTATATAAAAAAAATTAGTTCACAAATTTAAGACCTCTATGCAAAATATTTCTCCCTTTCAAAGATGTGAATTCATATCGCCGTTTAGTTCGAATTTATATATTGCTAATACGAAAAAAAAGTTGGTGAGTGAAGAATGGAGGGGAGGGAAGTGGTCATCAGTAAGATAAGATAACCAGATAGATTGCAAACCAGTCTCCCCACTGGGTTAATGGGAACCCCGCAGCTGAGAAAGAGGGGAAGTGAAAAATGCTCGTTTATTTTTCGGACACTGTCTCGTGTGAAGCTGATATTTTTTTGAAGCAACCTATTGACGGATGGAGGGAAATTTTTGACAAGCCAACTCAGAATAACTGGGCGCCCGGAGGGTTAAACATGCAGCGATTTTCCGAAGTTTTAGTCCTTTAAAAGAGAGAAAAATATTTTAATTAATAATTTTATTTTTCCCTGAGTATTTTGAATAGTATTAAAACTGAGCATAAACAAAATTTCAAACAAGAAAATCTTTTCCAAATATTGTCACTGTTTTCAAAGACGTATATCTTTTAATAAAACTAAAGAAAAAATGTTTTACTTTTTACTAGCAAAAAATAATTTTTATTTTATATTAAATATTATAATGATAGTTAATTAATTAGTTTTAACAGTAAAATCGAAATATAATTTTAAAAAAAATTTTGTTAAAGAAAAATGGTCTGAAAATATTTTTGATATAATAAAAAGTATAGCATGAAAGAAAAACACCGACTGAAAAATACTTTGATTAAATAAGAAATTGATCAAAATTTTAATTTGCATTATAGATTTTGACAAGAAGAATAGGGAACGTAACTACCCAATCAAAAATAATCATTAGTATATATTTCAAAAAGAACGTTGATGCCAGGTTTGAAAATAAAAAGCAAAACTGTATTTAAAAAATACTTTCCTTCGTAAATATTTTAGACATATCATACACTGTTTTTTAAATATTAAAATCGGGAGCATAAAAAAGAAAATCATGTAACTGAATTTATTGATGATAAGTTGAAAAATGAAACAACCTCAAATAGTAAGGAAAATATTTATTTTTTTAAATAATACTCATTTTAGCAAAGGCTTTAAAATATTTTTTTTTTGAAAATAGAAAAGTAAATTTGAAATTTTATTAAATTGCACATAATGAAGCACCAAAGCTTGTTGGAAAAGAATTGTTTAAACATACCAGAAATTACTATACTATAAAATATAGTCTTCTGCATTATATTTAAAAAAAATTTCTTTAATATGCTAGGAAGAAAAATTATAAATAAGAAATGAATTATAAATGTTTTGTTAGAAAATTTTGGTTATTAGTTAAAGGGAAATAAAGTATTTGTTGAGTTAAAAATATAATTTAAGTTATAATATACCTTAAAATGTAAAAGATGTTTTTAAAAAATTAATATTCTTCCTCTGAAATTTCTTCCTTTCATTTCGAATCTTTTAATTTCTGGCACCAAATGATAATCAGATTTTTTTTAATCTATCAAAGTGGAAAGGTATTTGCCGTTTTAAAAACTAAAATATAAATAATATAAACTATTTATTATATTTAAGTAACTCTTTAATAACGTTCTAAAAAAACAAAAAAAACAAAAAGGGATTCTCAAATCTTCCTCGTATGATTCTATAAAATTTGTATTCCTCTCCCTTTAGAATAAAAGAACAGGTCTATGGCAGGTTCGATAATGCAATTTTTTTATTAACAGAGTAAAGCACAATAACGTTTTGGTCGTCGGTGGAAAGTATGCAAGTATAAATTTTCGATTCTTTATTTTTTAACTTCCTTACATATACAGTATACAAAGAGAGGCCTGCGCCCTGGCATGTGAGAAGTGTGTCTCTCCTGATATGAACGTACCGTTTCGAACATGATTGTTCTTCATCTGTGAAGTGTGTGTGTGTATGTGAATGGGCTCTAATGCAAAAAAGAGTTGTGCAAGTGGAAGTGTGAGAGGCATCTTCAAATGAGCTAGAAGTAGAACTTATGCCCTTGGGTGCTCAGGGGCCTTTAACCGTCAAAAGGTACTGTCTTCCCTTTTCGTGATAAAACAGACACGACATCATCATCATCCTGAAAAGTACTGTATTCATCAAAAACTCGAATTCAAGATATTGATATTGATAGACCTTTCTAAAACAAAAACTTTTTCCAACTTTTGTCTATCTATCCCTCTTCTATTTGATGGTTGAAAAAATTCAAGAAAACATTGACTTTAACGAATAATTTTTTGCCTTCGCAAAATTTTTTATAAAATGTGAAAGGAATCCTTTCAGCGAATTTCTGTCTTGTTCTCGGCAAATACAAATTTTTAAAAACATTGTTACAAACTTTCAGGTGTGATCAAATCATTAAATCGAATTTCATCTGTCTAATTCGAAGTGTCTTTGAATTAAAAGGACATTGACAGCCATAACTGCAAAATTATTTTTTCGGGTCTGGGAAGATCTGAAATGTGGGGCTTCTTCAAGAGAAACATTCATACATTGAAACGTTTTGAATTATTTTTTCGACAATTACAGTACTTTTTCTTTGCATATTTCACAAATAAAAAAATAATAATAAGATAGTTTTTTTTTATTGCCATCAATTCCTATATAGCTATTCTAGTGAAACTGTTCGTGTGAATATGAAAACAAAATAACACGGTTAATAACTTTCAATACTAATTTTATTTTGATAATATTAATAACAATTTTCAACTGCTTATACTCAAAGCAAGCCAAGTATGACATCATTCGTCGCCAAGCTAAGATCCTGACACTGTTAAAATAATGCCAATATTTTGCACAACATAGCAAAGTTAGAGTACTAGTCAAAAAGTGGAATTTGATGCGATCTTTCTAGTGCCACGATAACAATTAAGTACTTAAAATAGCGAAGCCTGGTGGACTATAATATATCATACTCCTGTCAGATCAAGCATTTTTTATATTGGATAACACATTCAGTATATTTTATCACTGCATTTTATGCAGTAAATAAACATGTATTTTTTTTTCAGATGGGCATCAAGTTGCATGAATTTCCCCACTTCGAACTTTTGTGGATATGAAGTCACTTGAGAAAGAGTAGATTAGAGAAGAAACATATCTATATTTTATCCATCATAAAGGACTGCATATGGTTTCAGATTGAGAAATTCCATGTCATAACATCCATTCTTATTATGTAAAAAATTAAATGTGTAAGAAATTTGAGGAGTCCACTTAATAATTTGTTATAATACATAGTTATGTATTATAACAAAATAATATTTATAATATTGTATAAATAACTTTTTGCATATTTTTCGATTTATTAATTTGGCCAATTTCGGAAGGAAAGCAAAATTATATTGGGAGATTAATATTAGAATTAAAAATTCTTTTTTACTTAAACCCCAATGGTTTGTTTGCATAGATCTTTAACAATCGATTTTGAAGCAACTCGCGTTATTTTATGACCACCTTGCTCTCTTTTATCTTTTAAATCCCTGTGAGTTATTCAAATACGACAATGCTTATATAGTCGAAATATATAACCACATTATTTCTTTCACACTTTTTTATTATTTTAGAAATTGAATAAACCATCAATGCAGAGCAAATGAAGAATTTCATTAGCCATTTGATTATAACAGGTTTCAATCAAGTCAATCCTTTATTTACAGACTAAATCCACATGATGTGCATTTTGTGACTTATGGCACTTTATAGGCTGCAGGCAGTTATTATGCCAGGAATTTAAGCCGAATCAGCGTTTCTTGTTTTTTCAGTAGCATCAACTAGGGCCAAGAGTACGACTTAGCTTTCAAACGTTATATTTGCTTGCACAGCCCAATTTTACTTAGGGCACTTCCACACGCCTCACAGATGTAACAACTATCCTCTAAACAGGACGCCGAGATCACAGGAAAGACTCGCTACCCCTATGCCAGGACGCCGGCCGATTCGAAAGACTATTCTTTGTAACAGTATTTCAAGGTATACGAAATGTCTATTTCATATAGAGAGCAGTAAATGTCAACGAAAAATAATTTATTAATAATTAAATTAAATTTATTATTTTGTTTAATTAAAAAGGTTTTTTCCCGGTTTTATTCTATACCAAAAATTGACTAATGTTCCAAAAATAAATTTGCAAAATTGAGTTAAAATAATTCGGTAAATAAAGGATTTAAAAAAATAAAAGTGGAAGTTTGAAGCTCATGAAACATGCATTCAAAAAGTTTCGTCATATGTGATTTATTGTTACTCGGATTAAGTTTATAGATACATCCTGTTGTCAAAAGTACATGCCGAAATTTCATATTTCAGCAATTTAATTATTATTTATTTCTCTGAATTCGATTCTTTTTAACTTTTTCTTTGGATCAAGAAGAGTTTTTTATTTGAGGAGTAATAACTTTCAGGGTCCGAAAAAGTGCTATAATAACAGTACTGGTGGCAAAGACCAAAACAGGCTTGAAATCCACATTTGCGTATCTTTATGAATGATCAAAAAATATACAACTACAAGCTATTTACGCCAAAGTAATCGCAATTAAGCAGTTTCTATTTGTACCAATCTTTAAGTAATAGAATAAATTTCGGAAAGATGTGTAAGTAGTAGTGTATAAATTTCATATGTCAGGTAATTTCTTAATATTTTTAGATCAGAATCGTATAATTAATTATTATCGCCAATCATATGCGACATATTCTTATTTTCTTTGTAATTTCAGTATCGAACCATATATTATAAGCATTGAGAAACGAAAAAGTTGATTTCAAGTTTATTGAATAACATAATTTTGTGCACAATTTCTTCTTGTCTCAGCCCCTCAATTTCTTGTAGTCATTTTCCTAAAGAAAATGTTTATTTGAAAACTCAAGAGCTTTTAATGAAGAGAGAGTAAGCAATTATGCCTTTTTAATGTGACACTTAAAATGAATGCAGACTCGATTGATTCAACAAGAATCGCAGCTTTCCTGACTGAAAAGACTAAAAAGATATAGATAAGAACTAATTAACTGTTTTAATTAATGAGTATAATTAACTTTTCTATTTCAAAAAATAACTCCCTCTGCGATATTTTAAGTGATATCACTTTTGCGTTAATGTGATAAGGATTAATTGTATTTTTAAAGACGCCTGTGTTTTCTCTTGTTAAATGTAGAAATTTCTTGCTAATTATAGAAATCATTATTTATTTAGGAAACAATTATTGCCCTTATCCAAGTTATTCCTATTTATGACAATGCATACATACTAGTCGAGTTATACATTAGAATTAATGGAGTTTTTAATGCATTAAAATACTGCCAAAATAAATACTGCTAAAGAAGTTATAATTCTTGCACTCGTTTT
>JAPMOQ010050797.1:0-10343 GCA_026543055.1 Argiope trifasciata
GTTTTCAGTTACTTGTGGAGATATCAGTTTTTTTTTTTTTTTTTTTTTCGTATTAACATTTAAGTTACGCACCACAGATATTATGATTAAACATTACAGGTCAGTAGAGCGATCTGCGAAGTTATTTGAGTTAGAAAGAACAGAATTAAGGAGTGTCCGAAAAAAAAAAAATAAGAGCAATAAATTTATAATTCCTCCCAAAGGAAAAATTTTCGTGCTTTTGAAAATTGATAATTCTTTATAAAACATGAGCATTTCTTTCTTTTTTTTCTTCGTATTTTGCATGTACCCGAAATTCTTTTCACGAGCTAATTATAAACGTTTTGCAAAGCAGTAATGGCTGCACATTTAAATAATACGATAAAATATGCTATTTATTATTATTATTTTTTAATTTGAACTTTTTTTAACTTAAAAAAATATTTGTATGGATCTCAAATTCCAATAGAATATTCAAAACTGCTAAAAATGAATATACTGGACAGATTGTGATAATATTCGTTTCCTTTTTTTATTTAGTTATATAAAATTCTAAATTTGAAGCAAGACTGGCCATGTATTTGGATGCATCTTATGATTTTTAATCGTGCCGGCCAGATCTATGAGAGCACCGTCTTTTTCGAATACGCATAGTTCCCCACAGACAGGATGCTAAGCCGTAAACGGCCCCATCTCTTTTAAGCGAACAATTGATGAAATTACGTCTCGAATCAAACGATTTCCCGAAGCCGTACAGAAAAATTACATCAAATCACATTTCCTTTTATTTCTTCATGAATTCTGTTTCAAGTATTTTTTCCTTTCAGAACACTGCTAAACTCCAAATAGAGCAAGCAAAAAGTTTTAAACTGCATTTATTTGCATGCTGAGACCTCCCACAAGGGTTATCTCGAGGACGAGGATGAGAAGTTGCCTATAAATCCTCAAGTTCCCGACCCCCTTGGTGGCACATTGTCAGCATTGTAGCTTATTAACGGCCTCATCTCAGTGATGAGATGTATCTCCTTCATCCATATCTTCATCTGTGAAATGCTTGTAATGGTGTCCATTTTACATGATTCTTAGAACACGTGTTTTCAGTACACTATCATTCATATTTATTGAATTATGAAAAGGTAGGGAGGAGAGATTCATCGTGATTTGCAAGGTCAGTCGTTTAATATAAAGTGGTTTCGAAATCGACATTAGATTGAAAAATTTTACTATTTTAGTACCCTGGCGGTTTTATCACATTTGGACTTCGCACAATTTTGTCTGAAGCAACAGTACCTGTCTTACAGAAATGCTTCTTCAAAATATTTATTAGCTTGATTTAATGATTTATTGCTTAATGGTATAATTATAATTTTTACATACTTTTACTTCGACTTGTTCCAGCTTTGTAAAGGAGAAATATTTAAATAGATTTATCACCTCCTTCCTTATGTGTTAGAGTTTTCCAATGTCGTACACTATTGCGTTCTCGACAACTGCACACAATTTTGGTATTTTCAAATCTTAATTATCAGCTGATCGATTAATTTAATTAATTTATAAATTTAAAATTCTATACTTAGGATGCCGATTGATAATGAATTTAAGAAAAGGCCACGATTTATAGATTCCATTGTCTATACAGTAGCGAATAAAAAATTGGAGCGTGAAAAATGGACAATAATTAAAATAAAAAAATCTTTACTTAAGTGTAGCAGTAAAAGTTGTTTTCGTTAAATTTATTCCTTTATCCACTTGAAATGTAGGTAATGGCGTCACAAATGAATATATTCTTGCTGCAATGCACTTAAAATATCCAAAAACGTTGAAAAGATCGATTTTCGCTAAAAATGGTGATTGAAAAAAAATTCTATTATTGGATAGACCAGTCTTTTGCTATCCCAAAAGGGATTACTTTTGTCTTTACGTTAATTAGAATTCAAAATATTGATATTTTCATAATGATCGTTAAAACAGAAGTGGTCATTTAAATAACCGGAAGCACCGATTTAAAGGGTCAAAAACATGTTAAAAATTTGTATAAACACAAATTAGGTTTTAAATACGGAAAAAAAATCACAGAAAAACACAAAATGACAATGAGAGATCCAACATTGCTTTGTGGAAATTTGTAACTAAAGATGTGTTTGTTGAGCCCCGAACTCTCGGATAGATGCATTTGTATCTGTAAAACCTTTTAACAAAGTTTTTATAAAATTACTGAATATCCTCAAGATTATTAGGGTGCATTCTTGCGCAAATGCAATTAGAGAAAGAAGGTATAATCGATAAATGTGGTGAATTTAACAAGTCGCACATAGTTTTTTATTAAAACAAGTTACTGTATACTTTAAATGCATTTTTCTCAAAACTGATTTTAGCTTTTTTTTTTTTTGCTCACTTTAAATCAAATAACTCAAAATATAATTATCATATTACTATGAAATTCGGCGGGAGTTGTCTTTATAATAATTTCTATGGAATTTAGATTGAGAATTTAGATTGAGTGAATATATATTTTTTAATTTATAGCCTATAGTTTGAATAATAAAATCATAAATTTACTAAAAATTTCATGATAAATCTTCTACTGGCTCTATATTTATTTATTATTATAACAATACGCTTGTAGTTCATTCCCCAGAGGAAACTGTATAGTTTATTTTGGTATAAGTTTTGTTTGGATGCGAGTAAATGTTTTGACCTAGCCAGTTTGAAGTTTTTGAGAATTTGCTTGAATTTGTGCCGTTAAGCACCAATTTTCAAAAATTATTAATGTTTATTTCAAATTTGACAATCTGTTACTTATATTTAATTGTCTTAAACCCAGAAATATGGTTAAAGTATGTCTCCACTACGTTTTTCTGAAAAAATTGCTCCGAGCATGTTCGGATACCTTATTGCAAGACAATAACAGATGTACAATTTAATTCATTTCAAATGTTATATTGAAGCTAAATGGTGAGTTACTAATGTGTTTTTGATAAATATAATTCTTCTACATATGCAAGAAATGTATAAAGATCGGCTGGTTGCTGTTGCGCAAGAAAATATCTGAAAATGAAATTGATTTAGAATATCAGATTTTAGTATGAATCTTTCTCCTTTTCTATTAAAAATTTATAACTTCAAAACAAAATATCCACAAGATTAGTTATTCATAAATGAAATAAGAGCTACAAGCATTAAAGGCTGAATAAATTCCAGATAATTATCGAATGATTTGTGAATATAATAAATATTAAAAAGGCGAAAAGGTTAGTCCTTTCTAAGTTCAAAATCTATAATTACAAATTTACAGTCACTGGTGTTAAATTCTTTTTATGGCAGTAAAACTTTTACTAGCTTAAGAAAAATTCTCAATTTATTTTAAATAACCGAAGTATACTATAGTGAAAATGAACTTTCAATTATTAATGCTTTTTGCACTAATGAATGTAATTAACCGATAAATTTCATGAAAGGATTTTGAAAACACGCTTTTATTAGTATTAAGCAACTGAATAATAAAACATTTTATAATAATTATTTACTGCTTTCTATTTTTGAAATCTATTTTTTTATCTAACTCTCTACCAAGTGGTGCTAATGATATAGAAACAAAAATTAATTGAATTATCACCTAATGTTTAAGCTTTGAAATAGGGTAATGGCGGCTTGATGGTAAGATTTTGACTTCGGAACCGGAGGGCATCAGGCTCGAGTCCCCATTCAACTGTAAGCGATTCTGGTGCAGGTTAAATCCGTCGGCGCAGAATGTTCTGCTGGTGTGGAAGTTTGGAGAGGGGAGTACCAGCCTCTGTGTTGCCTCCTCATCTAACGTTGACTCAAAATTACGATTCAAGTCCCTAAGTAGCCCTAGTGTAGCTTTGAAACTGGGCGTTAATATATAATTAAGATAAACTTTAGCTCTGAAATTATAAAATCATCATTGAAAACACTCAGACACGTAAAATTTAGAAACTCTAACACAACAAAAAGCGAGTAAAAAATTTTGTTTAACATTCTGTTTTACTAACACTAAACGAGACAATCATATAAAAATGATTTATGAAAACATTTATCTGTCGCTGCGCATACATGGAATATTACTTCAGAAGATTTAAAAATGAAATTACTCTGGATAATAAATAACATTAGTATTAAGAAGTTGAAATTGGACGTTTATTTTAATATGGAATTTCTGTTCTAGTGTAAATCATTTTTTGGATTCCTCAAAATAAAAACAAATAAAGAAAACAGTTTTTTATTCTTTTTTCTAGCTTTTATTCGAAAATTTTACACAAAAATCCAGAAGATCGGCTATTTATAATAAAATTATAACGAATTTTCAGGAGTGATTTTAAAAAAAATGCCTCAAAATCAAACTACTGGAATTAAATAAATGCAATTTTGTAATTACAGATCCATTTTCGGTGAAAATATTTCTTTGCATTCCAGCTGAATTTATAAAAAATTAGAATAGCTTGGTGAAGTTTAAAATTTAAATATATAAAGTGATCTATATTTAACCTGTTCATAAATATATTTAACACATTTTTAAATTATAGAAATATTTCTAAAACAAATGCGATTTGTGGTTTCTAGAAATGAAAAAAGAATCCACTTATTTGGCATACTAGCATACATTATCTGCATTTTGAAGAAGAAAAAATGATTATGACAATACATAAGCATTTCTTCAATGTGAGTAAACAATTCAAACCGACTGTGTAACAAATTCTTTGCGTCAACGTAAATCGATCTTCTATGACTTACATGACTGACAGACTAATATTTTTTTCCTTTTGTCATCTTAAACATTTAAAGGGAGTTTTAAAGTATGTATTATGTGTTACTTATCCGAAATTGTAATACCTTTAGAGAAACTTTATGCGAAGGGGGGGGGACCCTCGAAAGATTATTGATCTTTTTTGCTGGTAGTCAGTTCATCAAAAATATAAAACGAAACTTCATTTTATTTGGACAATTCATTAAGAAAAAAATAATAATCAAATTAATCATATATTAAAAATGTGCTTTCTGTTACATAACAGGAAAGAGAATCAAAGGGAGCCAGTCCAGTAAAAAAATCCACTGTTTGGCATACATTATCTGCATATTGAAAAAAATGATTTTGACTATACATAAGCATTTCTTGATATCACCGTGAGGATATCATTCAAACCGTAATGATATGAATCATTTGAGAAACCATGAGTCGATCATCTAGGACTTACATGACTGACAGCCTGATATTTTTTTTTTTCTTCTTTCTTCACCTTAAACATTTGAAAGGAGTTTTTAAAGTATGTGTGCGTAACCGTAATTGCAATATCTTTGAAGATGCTTTATACGAAGGAGAAAAGAGCCTTGATCCCTTCTGGTTGTCAGAGTTAACCAAAAATATAAAACGAAATTTCATTTTATTTGGATAATTCATTAAGATTAAAATTAATCAAATTAACTGAATATTAAAAATATGCTTTGTGTTCCATAACAAGAAAGTTGTCAATCCACAAAAAATATCTATTTGGTATACGTTATCTGCATCTTGAAAAAAATTATTTTGACTATATAATAAGCATTTCTTCTATGTGAGTAAATATCACTGAGAGCAAATCATTCAAACTGTAATGTGAAATGAATCTTTTGAAACAATATGAGTCGATCTTTTAGGACTAACATGACTGACAGCCTGACATTTTTTTTTTTTCACCTTAAACATTTTACAGGAGTTTTTAAAGTATGTGTACTTATCCGAAATTGTAATACCTTTGAAGATGCTTTATGCGAAGGAAAAAAAGCGAAAGAGCCTTGATCTCGTTGCTGGTTGTCAGAGTTCGTCAAAAATATAAAACGAAACTTCATTTTATTTGGAGAATTCATTAAGATTAAAATTAATCAAATTAACCGAGGATTAAAAATGTGCTTTGTGTTCCATCACAGGAAAATGAATCAAAGGGTGCCAGAAGAAGAAGTAAAGGTGGGGGAGGGGAGAGAAAAACCTAAATGTATTACGTGGAATATACTTGCTTAAAAAATTAAAAAATACTCCTTGTCTATGGTTAAGTCCATCTTAATCGAATTACGCAAATTTCATTAACAATTATGAGAAATGTTACGCCTTTTCTAAAAGCTTTCCAGCCGTAAGCCTTAATTTAGCTTAAATTCCTGCAACGTGTTTAATCGTATTATTATTGCATTTCTGTGTTGACTGAAGATATTTGATTAATTATTTCGTGCAGTACTAATTGCAACACTCTTTGGGTATGTTAGCAGAAAGTTTGTTTCTACGTTTTCTTATAGCTTTTACTTTTAATTATGAGAAAGTGTTTCAGGGATACGAAGTAACAACAAAAAGGAAGGCTTTTAAAGAGTGACCTTTTCTGAAGGTAAGAAGTTTTTAGAAAGTAAATTAACTTTTGGAAAACTTAAGTAATTGTCTCCTCGAGGGGAAAAAATATATACTAAAATGAGGTATTAATGAGTTGATTGGATAAATTCATATCAATTTTTTTCTTTCATAAAAGACTCTAGGGTAGCTGCAAAGTTTGAATTTTGTTAACTCGTAGATCAGCGGTTGAATCAATACTCATTGTAGAATGACTGGGTTACATTGATTATTGTCTTAATCTGTTTTATTTAGTATGCTAGGGCTTTATAATAGATTTATTATTCATTGCATAGTGAAAGAATTTTAGCAATTTTTGCCTTTTGTTCATGGGCATTGCCAATGAAAATTTTGGTATGTTCTGGTGTTTTTTATTTATTGAACCGAATATTTGATTCGGGAACAGAAACGTACCACTTCAGATGAAATATAGAATTGTGAATACTACCTTATTCTTTGGTTTATGAAACTGGCTGCTCATTTTCAACTAAAATTTCGATATTACATTAATCTTTGTTTCATAAAGTATTTTGGAAATTATCGTCAAAAGTCTTATTATTTACTGTTTTAACCTTAGATTTATAAATCTTTTTAGATATCGTCAAAAGGATTTTTAATATGTTACGTTACTTGTCTTTGATTCCGTGATACTCTACCAAAGTGTTAGATTTATTTGAAAACCATAATTCACTAATTCCAATCAAATTTTCTTGATGGAAAAAACACCCACCCTTAGCAGATTATGTAACAAGAACTTATAAATGAATATGTACAAGTCACAAAATAGGAGAATTCATTATGTATTGCAATTAGATGATATTCGCTCAATTTTTCAAACGTAGTGTTTATAATGCGTTGCATGGTTGAAAACCTATAATTTTTTGATCGTATCATTTTATGATATTGTATTCGTTTTCTTTCATCAAGGGGATGAATTTTTGAGTTTAAATGCTTGATATTTATTTTAGTGTTGGCGATGAAGAAGCTTAGTTTAGTTTAGTAATATTGACGTCCCATTTTAAAGTAACCCTAGGGCAATTTTGGGACTGATCTTGCAATTTTTAACGCAATTTTCATATGATGAGAAAGGCACTTGAGCCGGCACCCCTCTCCAAATTTCCACACCAGTGGGAGGACTGGAGATGATGAAAGTATGGGAAATGAAGTAACGTGTCAAGCATTGTGATTACCACCGGCTCGTTACAGCGTAATATGAAGTTCGGTTCAATAGTAATAAACTTCCTATTTCCAATGGGTAGTTTAATTTAGTTATATATCGACGCGTTTTAAAACAACACTAGGACTGTTTTAGGATGTACCTCGTACCTTCATAAACCGTCAGATGTCGAATACAGCACCCGATTTGGCGCCTCCTCTTCAAACTTACTCACCTCACCAGTGCGAAGGCGTTTATATCGACCGGTTTAACGAGCGTCAGGCCCAATTATACGACGGTTCTTCAGTGGAAACTGGTCTTGAATCTGAAACAGTCTGATTTTAAAGCCGATAACTTATCACTAGATCACCGAGACACATCTCTAATAGACCTCTATGGTATTGCGACATTCAGAATAATTATATATGTTTCTTTACGGTGATGGTGGAGGTAAGTTGAAGGAAAGCTAGGAGGCGGAAGATCTCAGGTTTGAGACTCTGTTCCATTGATTAAATGCAGCTGCGTGGTATGATTGTTTACAGAAGAGGGCGCCACACGAGGCTTCATTTTTAACATCTGAGTAAGTTTTAAAAATACACCCATCCAAAAATTGTCCCAGTATTGCAGCAAAGCGCAATTGAAAATATAATTTAAATCTACGTTTTCAAACTAATAAAAATACTACTCAAAATGCAGACTGTTATTATTAATTTATTTTTTCCTAGTGTACGAAATATAGAAAAAAAAAAGCATTGTAATCGTAAAAAATTTGAATTTGAGGTTTCAATGAATTTTCACATTTCAAACCCCTGTGAATCTGAATAACGCTTTAAAAAAATTATATATGTCTGTATGTGTATATTATAAATCGAAAACGTTTTCAGCTAGACAGTTGGAATTTGGCGTAAGATTTTTACTTCTAATTTGCATATGTCTATCAACTTTTGAGTTGAATCCATTTTGAGGAAATCTGCCTCTCTTGCAGTCTCAGTATAATTTAACACGATAACTAAAAAACAAAGATAGACAAACGGATAAAATTTGATAAGCAGATCTGACATTTAAAATATAGATAAATTTCATATTTGGAGCCAGATCCATCCAGGGATCGACCATCTATCTGTCTGTACTTTCACAAGCCTGTAAATATGATAATCGAAAAAATGCAATGACTTAAATATGTGAAAACTGCCATTTGATTTTGTGCCTACAATTATATTTCTGTATTAAAAATTCGGGTTCAATCAAGCTGTTTAAAGGCATCTAAAACACACATTCTGTCTTCTGTTAATTGTGACTCTTCCTGGGGATTAATCGCCAAAAAATCTCAATAGCAAAATATCCCAGTCTAATGGGTTTTCAGTAACTATTGTTCACGAATGATATATGATTAATTATTCACAAATACGTTTATTAGAGAATTCGCGAGAGTCTTTCAGTGGGACTTTGGTTAAGCTTATTTGAGTTCGAAATATATTTTATAAGTGTTTGAATGTTTTGATATGCATTAGGAATTTTGCTGTAAAATATTGTTTCAGATAATTGATCATTGTATGACGATCATGAAAAGGGAATTTGGGATTTCCTCATGCTTTTATTTATGGGTTTCTTTAAACTAATCTTTGTTAAAAAAATAAAGAAAATTCACGCTCTTAAGTAAAATTTGTTATTCATGTTTATAATTTTGGAAATCATAAGTATTGGAACAATAACAACAACAACAAAAAAACCCTTCTATTATTTGTGAGAAAACATTTTAAAGAAAATATTCTTTGGGACTGCGCCCATTGGTTAATCATACGTATGTGCGAAATAAAATTTTATAACTTTTTAAATTAAATTTTTGATATGCATTAGGAATTTTGCTGTAAAATATTTTAGTTAATTGATTACTGTATGATAATCATGAAAAGATAATTTAGGATTTCTTCGTTTTTGTTTATGATTTTCTTTAAATTAATATTTTTTAAAATACAGAGGATTCATTCTTATAAATAAAATTTGTTATTCTCGTTTAACATTTTGGAAATCACAAGTATTGGAACAAATAATAACAAGAAAACAACAACAACAAAAAAAACGTCTCTATTATTTGTGAGAAAATGTTTTGTGGAAAATATTTCTTTTATTGATATCTTTAAGTAAAAAATATGTTTCTATTCCACTACAAACATAAAAAGAAGCATTATGGCACCCAAGATTTGTTTAATAAACAGAAGTCAAAATAACCTAAGCACTGAAATATAAAAATTATTACTGAATATTAGTGAAAAATAAAAAAAGCTTTAAACACAAGTTTTAAATATTAATTAACTAGACAGTTGGATTTTCATTAGTTTTTTATGGCACTTGTCACAGACAAGCCCGCTGACAAAGTCAGCTATTTTAAGCCGAAAGAGCATCTTTTGTTTCCAGTAGTGCTATCTAGGGTCAAAAATGCGTCTTAGCTACCCATGCATCTCATTCGCTTGCACAATCCCTTTTTACATTGGGTGCCCTCATCACCGGGAAGAAGCGCTGTGCCTATGCCAGGACGCTGATAGGATTTTCAGTTAAAAAGAAATGGAGATAATTTCATCCCATACTATGTTATGCATAGAAACTACTATATAAGTAATATTTTGCGTTTAGATATGCGACATTATGATATCTTTTATCGCGACGTGCATGAGAAGTTTAAAATTAGCATATCGAAAAATGCTCACAAAAAAAGAATAAGATTAGAATAGAGAAAATGTGATATTTATTTATAGTAGTTGTTTTCAAAATTAGAATATCTATATCTATATCTATGTCTATCTATCTATCTATCTATCTATCTATCTATCTATCTATCTATCT
>JAPMOQ010050813.1:0-30841 GCA_026543055.1 Argiope trifasciata
ATTCTCTTTACATGCGGACGTTTGTCTCCCTGTTTTCGTTATACTTTTGTCTTTGGCATAACCTCATTCATAGTCGTATTGTCCATTGCCAGAGACTCATTTCAGCAAAATAGGTTTTCTCGAAGGTCTTCCCTTTTGTTATTTCTTTTGAGTTTATTGCCGATATGAATTCTGCCGACATTCGCGTCATTTTCTTATATGAGTACAAACTTGGTAATAGTGCTGCAAAAGCTGCACGCAACATAAACCAAGCGTTTGGGGAGAATACGGTTAACGATCGGAAAGTGCAGCGTTGGTTCGAAAAATTTCGGACTGGCGATTTTTCACTGCAAAATGAGCCGCGCGGAAGACCCAAAACGTCTGTGAAGAATGATGACCTGAAGGCTCTAGTGGAAGCGGATCCAGCCGTATCCACGAGGGAACTTGCTATCAGGATGAAAGTTGACCATACAACGATATTGAGCCACATTTCTGAGATTGGCAAGGTTAAGAAGATGGACAAGTGGGTACCGCACGCACTGACAGAGAGAAATAAGCTGGAACGAACTGGAATATGAAGTTTTGCAGCATCCACCATATTCACCGGATCTCTCGCCGACCGATTTTCATTTTTTCAAGCATTTAGAGCTGTTTTTAAGGGGCAAACACTATGAAAATGAAGACAGTCTAAAAAACTCGATATCAGAGTTTATTAATTCTAAAGACCAAAATTTTTTAAGACAGGCATCTACGCTTTAAAATTTCGTTGGGAGAAGTGTATTGAAGCGAATGGAGCCTACTTTGATTGAATAAACAGCTTTTGAAGAAAGAAATGCAGTTTTATACAATCACTTAAGAATCCGACATTTCATACGCACCAACCTAATATATATATAAGCTAAGTAAGAAGGAAATAAACGATCTGACATGAAATCCTTAAATCTATTTAAGAATGGAAATTGCTAATGATAAAACAATAGTTGGTAGTTATGATAAAAAAAAGACGAATTCAGCTTTAAAATAATTAACTTTGTAATTATCGCTCTAATCTTAACTTTAAAGATTTCAAGAGTTTTATTTTCTCACAATTTAATAAAATTAAAACACACTGTACTAACAAAATTTCATGTATAAAAGCAACAAATAGTTTATTAAAAATTTAAAGAAATGCTGAAATATTAATAAAATAGATAGCGCTCAGAAACTCCATTTATCTTTTTTTACTTGTCTTACACTGCATTATAATTGGAATGATAGTTGGGGTGATGTGGTGAGATTCCTTAGCCTATTGCTGGTATGTTCTTTCCTTTTTTTTTTCTTTATTATTGGGTTGATTGTTTTAGTTTTTGGTTGAATATTCTTATGTAGTCTTATTTTATATACATTTTTCTTTATTTAGTGATGTTTTTAATGTTGCTTTTTTTGTTGTTAAAATTGGTGTGCCATAATTTTCGAAGGATATTCGGGTCACGAGTGGTCAATAATGTTGGACACTTAGAGACTCCTCACAGAAAAAAATCCCTTATTTTTGAATCCCTTGATAGTCTTGAAAAAACGACAACAATCCATACAATCCAACAATAGTTTTTAATCGGCTATAATCAACATGATATAGTTTTTGCTCCTTAAAAAGATTTGATTAGTTGTTTAAATAAAATGTGTACACAAATGTGTATACACTGAATGACATTAAAGCTGACTAAATAATTATAAAAATGATATAAATGTGTTTGTTATTTTAATTATATTTTGATGAATCAAATTTTAAAGAATTTTATTTATCAATAGATAATTCTGATGTCAGAGTGCATGGATTGACAAAAACTTATTGTTTTTAGCGGATAAATTTTTTACGATTTACAATTGGCAAAATATTAGCTCGTAAATATTTTTAAAGCCTTAAAAAAGGAAAATAAAAAAAAACTTTATAAAATAGAATTCTATTTTACATTTTTTCTCAAAAGCTTCAGATACAATAAGCTTGGGTAAAATTTTGAAAATATAAAAAAAGTTAAATTCTTTAAAAATTTATTCTTTTACTAGTAATGCAATATAAAATTAAATGTATTCGGTATATTTAGAAATTGTTATAAAAGAATCAATGTGCACAAAATATTTTTATTAAAAAGAAGAAAAATAGAAACTTTTTAATATTTAATTCCCAAGTTAAAATCGCAAGATCAGTTCTTTGTCAAAAAATTACTTAAACGTATTTTTAAAAATCTTAGAATGATTTATTGAAAACGGAATCTAACATTAAATACTTGATAAATTACCTCAAAATTTCCCTATGCTTTTTATCGGTAACTTAACTTTAAAGAAGTATATTCAGTAGTTTAATTTTAAAATCTTCGACTATAAATTCTGTTGCCATTTCATTTCTTCCAACAAAAACTAAAATTGTTGATTTGAAATGTTACTTAAAGTAGAGGATTTATTTCTTATCATTTATTTCTTCAATATTTTATTTCACTTCGAAAGAATGACCTTTGTGTGTGCCAGCATTCAAGATAAATCGGGAAGTCAAAGCAAAATACAGTACCTTCCCGAGTGTCTTTTTCGCGGATATTCGTCTTCCGTATTACCCGGCTCAGTTTTCTTCTATAGTAATTAAATGAGGAGGTCAGGCATTGAAAGTGGCATCTGCTACGATACTGCTAGTTGCCTTGTGCAAAATACAAGAAGGGACAGGAAAAGAACAACGTTTTGATCCTTGATCATTCTTTCGTCGATGTAGCGGCAACAATAGAGTGTGCAACGGACCTCCATTGTTGTCGTTGTTCCTGATTACGATTGCTCCGTGCTTGCAGTATTTGTAAATAGACATTCTACGTAATGTGACATCTTAGGAATTTATTCAATAGGAGATGGAGGAATTTATTTAATAAGAAGTGAGAAAATACGAATTAGAACAGTGAGTTTTGACATAATTTTGGCTTCTTGTATTGGTGAGATGAGAAATGAGTTCATAGAACTGCGGCCCATTCGGCTTTTTGTTATCTAGTTTGCCTCCCGCCGCATTAAGCCGTATATCACAGAGTGTACTGTAGATAATTCTTAGTAAAATATTGATAATTAATTAATCATCACAAAAAAATTTATTAATACAATCTTTACAATCCTTAGTAATTTAAAAAAGAAAATCTATTTGTGTGAAGAAAACTTTGAGTAGAAAACTATTACACGCAAACAGGCATTTCAATCTTATTTATTTGCATAAAGTAGTATTAAACATAAAAATAAATAAGAAACAACTACACAAATAAGAAAATTTATGAAATTTTAATAATATCGTTTCGTCTATATATTTCGTCCATTTTAATGTTGAGGCAATAATTATACAATTTAACAGTCAATAATTATAAATGGGCAATAATTTTATTTTGAAACAATAATTATTTCTGAAGAAAATGTTAAATTAGGTACATTTTAATTAATTTATCATTAGAAAGCTGTCATCTTCATTCTGTTTCCCTCAGTAGTAGATTAAGAGACTAAGTACTCTCAAAATGCAATGTATATCTGTAAAAAATTGTTCATTTTTTTAAATTTATATACTTCATTCATTTTTATGCATATGCCTAACAGAGGGTTAATTAACTAATTTTAAAATGTAAATTCATTAGAATATATAACCTATAAATAATCGTGAATACATCAAGCATATACACATAACAATAATGACAAAAAAATCTTTAACAATATAAAACAATGAAGTTTACTGTTGATAAATTTCAGCTACCTCCAATATGTGCCTGTGGCATAAATAATTAGTTTAGTTACAATGACGTACTGTTGTAAAGCAACACTAGAGATATTTGGTGACGGACCTTATAATTTTAAACCACGGTCAGCTGACGTGATTCAAAACTTGAACTGGCACCCCCCTCTCCACACCACACCAGCGAGAGGATGTAATCTGCTAGATTAAACGTACAAAAGATCCTCTCACGCGACGGTTATTCGGTGGAATTCAGTCTCGAATGTGAAACACTCCTGTTCTGAAACCGGGACCTAAAACCAAGGTCCCCACGGCCCTGAATAATTAGATACCTCTTGTCCGTAAATTAAAGATAATGCAAGTTAAGGAAAAGAAAGAGCCAGAAGCGAAAGAAATGCGACTTTTTTGTAAAGCCTATTTATTAAACAAATGGTATGTTTGATACCATTAATAAAAATTGCGATTTTTCACCCCCAGGAGCAATTTACAAAAAGAACCTATTTAAAAAATATTTCATGGTTGATGATGTTTAATACACAGATGATGATGTTTTCATAATGATGATGCTCATATATTTAATACCATATGCTGTTTGATACATAGTATGTATCCCAGACGATACAATCAGTAAGTTTCACACCTATATATTCTGAGTATCAAAGTATCCATCTGATCGTGGGGAATATTACATCACTCATCAAGCAAGGCTCTCTGAAGTTCCGGTAGACATGTAGGAGGTGATTGATGGACTGTAACAAGTCCGCCAAGCATGTCCTACACATATTCTTCTGAATTCAAATCTGATGAGAATGATGTCCAGTCTATAAGGGTGATATCCTTCGGTCGAAGGTATTCTTTTACGATTTTGGAACAATGAAGACGACCGTTGTCATCCATAAACACTAATTCTGTACCCATGACGCTCAGAAATAAACGTACATGTTGTTTCAGAATTACGTGCCGACAGATTTGGCTTGTTAGGATTGAAATTTGAAAATGCAGGTCAGTTCCTAATATTTATTATTTCTTTTTCAGATTAGGTTTACCTAATACCTCACGGAAAAGAAAATTTTCAATGTTATTTCGAATGAAAAACAATTATAAATGGGATAGAAAGAATTAAAAATCGCAATAATTTAAGTACTTTAGCGGAAACTCTTAAAAATTATTCGACGGCAAATTATTACTGTATATGTGTGAAGACAAAAAATGTCTCACCACTCATCAAATTATATTGAAATGTTATATTATGGGTGTAATTAAGATTTTCATTTTATTAGAATATATTCCTTACTTTATATTCTTTGATCGGTTGAGTCATTAGTGGAAGAGTTAAAGACTATTTGGTTGTTCTAAATCAATTTAATAATTTTCGATTGTTGATAGATTTTTAACAATCTATCAACAATCGAAAATTATTAAATCAGGAATAAAAAAAAACTAAATGTTTTATTAAGGGGAAAAGTAATCTTAAGACATAATTTGTAATATTGCATACAGATTCCACTAGTTTTATCTAATAAAATTACATTAAATTCTTAATTACCGTACAGTAACTACATTTAAAATTTCCTACCGGATGTATAAGAAAGGTATACGGGATGAAACTTACAATGAAATCTGTTACCCACGCAGAAAATGGGAATTTCGAACTGTTTTGCAATGTTTTACAAGGCGTCTGGTAATGGATAATAGATTGCAAATTCTCAGTGAGAAGAAATTTTCCAGACGAAGCGTTTGAAGCAAAAACTGGTCCAAAAATGATTTATCAATATAGCTTTATAATAACCATTAATTGAGCTGTTATAAAAATTTAGTAAGGCTATTATAAAAGGTTATTAAGATTATTCTAAATCAATTCAATAACTGTCGATTGTTGATAGGTATTTAACAACCCACCGATTATTTTAAAATATTGCATTAAACAGAAAAATAATCTTCATGGATAATTTCTAGTAGTATACAGGGTGCGCCAGAGACACTTACTTATTTGAAAGATCAATAAAAACAAAAGTACTTCAGTTATTGATTGAGTTTTTTTTTATTTGAGGACACAATATCCAAATTTTTTTCATACAGTTTTGTAAACGACATCGCTTAAATAATGGTCCCCATTGCGCATGAAATCTATTGAAAAAGTCGAGGTTCGTGTCCACTCTTTGAAGCATATGTTGGCAATGGCGTGACGGATGTTGTTCTTGAAGTCAGCTATTGTCAGTGGACGATCGACGTAAACCAGGGATTTCAAAGTGAGCCTAGTCACTGAAAAAAAAAGCCTCGTCTTCAGGCAGGTTATCAAGCAACATTTCACATGCATTTTGATGGGCAACAAAAGCGCGTTAATTCTTGCACAGCAGCCAAATTATATTGATGAAATTGAAGGTCTTGATGAAGAATTTGTCCAAGAGTGGTGTCAGAAATTGCCAGAGCAGCTGCATGTTTGCGAGTCGAACGCAGAACTGACTGTCTCACCGTTTCGACATTTTCCGGAGTTCTTGTGGTCCGTTGATGTAGATTCCTGGGTTTAGCGGCACTCTCGAAATGCTTTAACCCACAACAGAATCGAATCTGTGAAGAGGAATTTCTAAGCGAGCTCAGAAGACACGTTGCGTAGCAACAAGTCAGTGACCGTTTGAAAAGAAGCTCTCGCCGGCGAAGGCCCGCTGTTCTCTAGACCAGAGCATGATGACAACCGACTAGAGGAAGAAACAAACTTTGGGACTTCCACTTCCAGTAGCACCACATATCACCCCTCTACATACCCAACTCACCACTCCGGAGTTTTTTCAAATAAATGAGTTTCTCTGCCGCACCTTATATATGCACAGATTTTACGACCTCCGTCTGATGAAGTTGCCAGCGAATCTTAATTTTAATCAAAATATCTGCATTCATAATTCTGTATCTGCTGCATGAGAAAAGAAGATTAGGCGGGACTTAGAATCAGATTCTTTCAGAAATAAGAAAAAAAGTTAATGTTATTGTTTATAACTAGCTTTTGGATTAAATGGGTATTGAATTTTCCTTTCAGAATATTCCCTGAAATGAAAGATAATTATAGAATTAAGCATATCTGAGTTTCACGCAATGGAATTATTTCCCTTCTAACATTTCAAAGTAATTCAATAAATATACTATACATTTTTCTGTCTTATTTCGACACATTACAATTAAAAATGAAGTGACAATTAGTAAAGAATTAAACCAAATTAATTTTACAACGGCGTGTTAAATGGCAAATGCCAGGAGCGGTTTCCAATTTCAGAAGTGTCGGTACCAAAGCTAATCCTTCAAATGGAGAATTTCTACTTTTTGCTTCTCAGTGACAACAATTTATGATTCGGAATGTGATATGATATGTGAAAATGATGCCACAGTTATATATTAAATATTAATCAAATTACCAATCAAATGAAAAAATCTGAATTAATTATGAAATTCATTATTAATAAATCGTGGAGTACAACATAATATTAGAGCTCAGCGTAAAGCAAATTTAATTAAATTTTAGGCATGGTTTATATCCGATATGTTAATAAGTAAATATTGATGGTAAGTGGCAATACTTATGAATTCTCAAAATACGAATAACTCGCTGAAATTATTTGTCATATTTAGAATGGTTGCTTTAAATATGAATTATTTATTCAAAATTATTTAAACATTTCAAAATATAAACTGAATATTTTGTATTATATTGTTGCCTTTAACATTTTTATGTATTTCGATCAAAGGTTCATGATAAAGAAATTTCCACAAGCATTTATATAAAGTCACATATAGTGCTTAGTCTATAAATTCTATTCAATACGCAAGATTCGTTTGCATTTACTAGAGCGTATTATAATTTTCAGAACAGATTTATTTACTAGAATGTTATAAAATATTGCACTGAGTTCTTTTAGAAGCAATCTTCTATCTTTAAACAAAATTTTTAAACTTCAAATATTATGCGCAACGTTCTAAAACACCTAACTTTAAACATTGATTTGTAATAATCCATAATTGTAAATCGGTATAATTAAGTGATTTATTTTAAAATTTCAATGAATTTTACTGCAGTAATATCGAATGCAATTGAAGGTATTGCATTAATAAGAAATTTCTTTTGGACACTAATTATAAAATACAATCGACCATCTATATATTGAATGGAAAAATTTGGGAAAGCAATTGATAGATAGAAATTAGAAATTTCAATACATATGAAAATTTCACTAAGTAAAATCTAATTGGTAATTTTTTTAAATTAAAAAAATTGAAAAAAATTCAAAAGGAATTTAAAATATGCTTGCGTTTTATTTACAATGAGAGAAAGATTTTACTAACCGAATAGCGATATTTGCAATTTCTCATGTTATTTAAAATTTTGTTTTCTTTTCCGTCATTTCTTAATTGTTCAATATTTCAATATTTTTCATTAAGCTGAATTCCTCTGTAAAATGCGAATATTTTCAAACTGGAATTTAGGGTGCCATCTACCTATAAAACTATAGAGTACTACTAAATTTTAAATAAAATTATACCTCCAAGTTCTGAAAGATACTCCCAGGAAGGGAGGTTCATATGTAACTTAAAGTTAAATATTTATTAATATTCATTTTCTCTCATACAAATTATACAAAGAGAAAGTATTGCAATCTCGAAAAAATTTAACTCAGTATTTTGAATAATGACTACGTTTTAGATCTCTGCGACTCGGAGATCAGTAGACCATAAGTAGAAATTCTGTAGTAACAATATCCAAGCAGCACACGTGGCACACAAAGCGGCCAGACAGATTTCAGCAGGAGCGGAGATTCTCGAAGCTTTGCTATACAGTTTCTCCAGATGAAAGAACTTCTTCAATGTCTGCTCAATTTAGCTGTATCACTAGCACAAGACTGGCTACGCAGGACTCGGTGTTACTTCCTGAATAGACAACCAGGCACACAGCTCAGCTCAAAACTACCTTGACTCCACCGTTGCTTATTAAAAAGCTTATAAGCTGTTGCTTATTAAATTATTCTCTCGGAGTCTCTTTACTTGTCGGCTACTCTGACTACACCTCAGTTCACCACGACTCATCACAGTCTGACACTCACGGCCTTTTATAGTTCCCGGGAGGCGGGCCCAGAATCAGGCGAATCTCGATTCTTAATAGATGGATCGAAGTTTCGAGCATTATCTATTTTGTCGCCAAATCGCTAAGCTTTAGGATCACTGGCTCAGCATCCGGTTGTACCCAATACAGGTGATTGTAAATCAATCTTTCTTATGATGACACTATTCATACTAGGAAGAAAAATTACAGGTTTGTAACAATATGAAAGAAAAAATTTTGCAAATTTTATATTGACTTTATGTCTATTGTGCAGATTTCTGTTAAATTTGTTACAAATCTATGTACGATATCCACTCAAAGATTGTATATCTGCCCCGTTGTCCGGATACCAGTGAATTCAGAAACTTCCAGACATAATATTCTTCATAGATAAAATTTGGTTCACGTGTTCCGAGGTTAAACTATTGATCTGCGTGAAATTCTGAACAAAATCCACCATGGTATAAACGTCCCTTTTTAAAGCAACGGTCTTAAGCTTAGAGCTATTTTGTGATAGACCGAAAATTTTTTAACACTTTCAGATAACGTCATCTGGCCTTTCACCCCCTTTCCGAGTTTCCACACCACACTTGCGGAAGTATGTTTGTCCCCATTGAGCTCGACGAGCGCCAGACACACTTAGATGATGTTTCTGCAGTGGAATCGATACTGGAACTTACCACTTTCTGGTTCTGAAATAGAGAACTTACCACCAGACCCTAAAACCCACTAGCAAGCGAACCGTCAGTCGGGCGGTACTTTCATCAAAAAATCACTTAAAAATGCGAGATTAGAAAATATTTTTGAAATTTTGGTTCTATGCCAAATTCTGATTTTAATCGGTTGATAAATAAATATTGATTAGAATTTCAGATGCCTGTGTATTAAGCAAATATCGGTGGTCAATAGCCACAGATAGCAGGCTACACTCACATTAAAGATCGTTTTTTCCATGTAAAAGGATTCATTGCCTTACTCGTTAAGTTTCAATGAGAGAGGGAGGAAATACCTATTAGAGAGCGTGTGAGAATGTTTTCGAGATAACATGCCAATTGGTTTAGATCGGGAAATTTTTCTCGAATTTTCTATGCATTAAACATCAGTTGAACAGTTTTCATTTCTTTTTTAATTATTTTCCTTTTGCACGATTTTTTATACTTATGACTTCGACAGGTGGGAAAATTTTTAATACCAAAACTTTGCTCACAAGATAGAAATTTTATTCGACGCATAACAATTCATTTTTCTAGTTAAAACAGAAAAATTCTTAAAAGCTGTAGATTCATAACGATGCTTGTGGAATATAAATTCGATATATGGAGATCCAACTGCAAATACACGTTTGGTATATTAATTATTTCATATAAACTTTTTATATGCAATAATTAATATTTTTATATCGTAGCAATTTTAATATGAAATTTCTAACAGGAAGTATTTTCCATTAAATTTGAAAACTGGATCAAGTAATTTCAAAATTCATAGTAGCATTTCATAATCATAGTTAATCCATAACTGTCTTCCGAATGAACTATTTTAAACAAAAATACAGCACGCCAAATAGAATTCTAAAATATTTCCGAAAAACCACCTATTTGCTTTATTTGGTGGATCTTACTCAATTTATCAATCTCATTAGTTAAATATTAATGGCATGGAATGCACTTCATTTCATAAACCTCGTGAATCACGATCCTTTGAATTAGAAACTAATTTCAACATCCTGTTGATTTGCATGCTCTAATAACATCTGATACAAATATCTGCTAAATAGCTAAATTCCCTAGCCATCCACACTGTCCGAGCGTTATGTATAACTATAGATTCTAGATAACTTGGAAGCTAGTTCTAATCATTTTAGAATGCCATTAGAATTTTTGATTCTTAAATGGAAATTACTTCATTTCTCTGAATGAAATGGAAGATATTTTCAAACAGGTTGTCATATTATTAGAATAAATGTATTCAAATTTTTCTATTGTGAATGCAGAAATATTGGAAAAGAGACAATTATCTAAAACTACAACACATAAAAATATCATTCATTTTAGTATTTCGATAATACAACTTTTTGAAGATTTTTACTTCACTAAGGGATAATATAATTCCTGTGTTCGTCCTTCTTTGGTCTCGATTTCCGTCACCTTATTTATTTCTTATGAAATCCGTCTAAATGTTAGAAACTTTCAGGAGTGGAGAGAAAATTATTTTATATAATACACGAGGGATGATCCAAAAACAAAAGCTTACGAGCAGCAGTATTTAGAATGTTTTGGGTGGGGATATTGTTACCCAGAAAGGAGACAGATGGCCTTAGTTATTTTAGATTTGTTGTTCAAGTGGATAATGTTAGTACAGAAACCTGAAACAGCGGCAATAATGGTAAGACGTCTAGAAAAGGGGTCTTGCCCAGAGGTACAAGCTGTGGAACAATTTCTATGGGCCAAACTTTGTCGCCATCGGACATTTATAGACAAATTGTTCAAGTGTACGGGGGTATGAAGCAATGAGCAGATTACAAGTGACGAAATGGTGTCGTTCATCTGAATTGGGCAGATAGATTGCGTTAAACGTTTAGGTAGGAGGTTTGGAGCCACCTCGCACACAACCTCTATTTGACTCCCTGTGATTTTTTCCTTTTCCCGGCATTGAAGAAACACTTTCAAAACCAAAACAAGGTTCAAATCATACGGTGATGCTTAAAAAGGTGTCGAGAACTGGTTCAATAGCTAGGGACACGATTATTACCAAGACGAGTTTTCAAATTGGTCCAACGGTGTGATAAATGCCACAACAGTTTTGACGATTAGGTAGAGAAGTGACAGCCACATATTTCTTTTATTTATCATTTGTATCCTGTGTTTATTGTCAAAGAAGCATTTTTCCTTTGCCTTGCAAACTTTTTTGTGATCATCCCTCGTAATTAGAAGTGACTGATTATTTACTAGAGCTAATCTGAAAATATTATTAAAAAATTCAGTAACAAATAAATAAAAAAAGTATTTTAATATGTAAGTTATAATTATTTTGTTAAAAAGTAAATTTTAGTTTTAAGAGCTAAAATCTGTAATTTATTCATCATAATGTAATGTTTATGCCCTTTTTGGTGTATAAAAATTGCTCTGAATTATTTATTTGGTGAGTCATCATCTCACATTTCCGTCTGATTCAAAATTTCTCGAAGTGAAATTACAAAAAATTCCTTAAATATATATTTTTTTAATTTTCAAACAACATGGTCACCACGATCACTTAATTTCATGGCATTTGATGCTTGACTTTAAAAACAGGAATTTAAAACAGGCTTGGAATTTAAAAACAGTTGTTAAAAGATGTCCAATGAGCAAAAGAAGAATATTGGACTTAACATCTATTCAGGGCTCTGTCCTGTGCAATAGAAATTCCAGTTATCAAAATGAAATATGTGAATGAAAATAATGGAGGGTACATTGGGAATGCGTAATGCTATTTCTCTTTTTTTTTTACTTCAGAGTGACAAAATTTTATTTTTATTTGTTAAAATATAATGCGCCACATACATACTTTCATTTTTGCAGTTACGTTAGTTTAGATATATTAACTTCCCATTTCAAAGCAACACAAGGACAATTTTGGGGCGAACCCCGTAATTTTGAACCGGGGTCAGATGATGAGCACAACACCTCACCAAACTTCCACATTAAACAGCAGAAGAATGATTGACCACAACGGTTTTAACTTGCAGAAGACCTGCTTGCAGGACGGTTCTTCTGTGGAATCAGATTTCGAGCCTGAACCCCCCCCCCCCCATTCTAAAGCAGAGACATTGCCATCAGTTCACCACGACCCTTGCGGTGTTTGGAAGCGTGGATGTGGCTGATGTGGCTGTAACGCATGTCAAGACACGTTGTTTTCCATAGACAAAGGCAATCCCTCAAACTAAGTGAGTGCATAATTAAACAACTAAATTGTTGTAATTTTTAGAAATCACAGACTTTATGTCAACTATATGAAGACATGTTCGGTCGCTCAATATTATGCCTATTCCCCCATTAACTCCCTTTGATGGAAAACGATTTCTATCCAGAATGTTTTCCTGATGAAAACAAGTTCCATGCTCTCATTATAAGCAGTATTTGGATTAAAGTGAGAATAGTCACTACGCATTACATTGTTTCAACATCACAAACTGAAAGAGGGATTTTATGCCTAAAATAGGAATTGAATGGTAATTGATGGTTATATAACGAAGGGATCAACATTATCGAGACTTCTGTAGGAAATTTATCGAAACTCGCTTTCCTATGGGGCTGCAAGCTCTAGCTCGGTTATTTAGCATACCTCTATTTCTGATGCTGCTCAGTTATTGCCATATGTCGACGTTGGTGAATTGTTGAGAGTCTTGTCACCTTGATAGTGATCGTGTTACAAGTCGACAAGTGGTTTGACAATAAATGAGTTTCCCACTCATTTAAAGGGGCTGCTGATGCCTGGTGGTAAGGTCTCGGCTTATCAGCCGTAGGTTTTCAGGTTTGAGACCCGATTTAACCGAAGAATCCTCATATAAGGGGGTCTGTTACACAATAAATGCGTAAGGACCAAACGTCATCCTACTGGTGTGGTGCGGTGTGGAGAAAGGGTGCCAGATCAGGTGTCATTCTCATCATCGGACAAGGATTCAAAATTACGAGGTCAATCCGGAAATAGCCATAGTGTTGCTTTTTAATGGGATGTTAATATAACTAAACTAACCCACTCATTTAAACATTTGTTATGATTTTGAGATCACATACTAAGGTACATTTAGAATTCTAAACACCCCGTTTAAGAACTACAACGATTCTTTCTTTCGAAAATATATCCTGTTGACATATTAGGGCTAGCATTTGCGTTCGTTTGCTCGTGAAATGCTTGAAATTGGTCTGTAATCCTGAAACAGATTGAACAGTTTTGTCCCTTTTTTCGACAAGTGTTTTGTGCTTGAAACGGTTGATATAAAAAAAATTTGTGAAGTCAAATTTTCAAATTTAACAAAAGGAATTTCCCCAAAATATTTCGAATAAACTCACTAATATTCACTCCCATTTTATTATTATTATTATCATTATTTACCTTTTATGAATTAAGAATACCATTTGGACGTCATTGTATTAACTTAATAAATTACACAGTAACCAACTAATTGGTAAATGGAAAAATTGTTGTCTTATTCAATATACATAAACTATGATAAAAGAAATCAGAATATAGAATGGGAATAATAACTGTCATAATGGAGAAAAGCCAGATGAATGACGATAATTTAATTACCAGAACGAATTAATCTAATCAGAATATTGTGTCATGATATTTTTACACAAAAGGAATCTTTAAATAAAAACCATTAATGTTTCAATCCACATAGAATGAAGGACAATATAATGGCAGGAACCCCATGTCGATATCAATTTATCAACAATGTGATATTTTACATATGCGGGATACGGATTAGTTACCTCTAATTATATCCATCAGAATCATTTAGTTGTTCCCTTGTGTTAATAAAAGGTATAACAACGCAAGTTATATAATTAATGCCACAAAATTACAAATACTAATGCACAATTCATTCTTTCCAAAACTCACCACACCGTTGAATTTTACGATTGATAATTAAATGTATCTTTCAAAACTTTTATTTATCTGTAATGAGTTTAATTTGAGATGGCAGATGAATCGTGTTATGGGGCATTTATTTGGTTATAACTAAAGTAATAACATTAAGAGCAATCATTACGGAGAAGTTGGGAAATTTGAAATTAGGGAAAAAAAGAATGCATTTAATAAGGATTATCAATGTTTAAATCTTACAAATGCAACATTTAAGTTCATGATTTGGTATTAATCCCTCAATTAATTTGTTTTTTAGCAACTTGAATTTAAATTTCTAAATGCCAAAAGTGATTTGACAATTGAATTTGAAAAATGGTAACCTGGTTGCGAGTCAAACATTCACAGCAAATAGACTCTATTGCGTTCATTTTATGTGTAATTAAAGAATATATAGCTTCATAAATATAATAATAATAGAAATTTTCTATATATAATCTTTTTAAAGTAAAATATTAAATTATAACTGAAAGCCGATTACATTTCGTGAATTCCCATGTATGCTCTCAAATTCTAGAGGAAATGGACAGTCTTAAACGAAAATAGGTGATATATATTTATTTGAAATAAATAACTGAGAAATATAAAAATTATTATTGTTAATTTTAAATAAACATATTTAATTAATAATGTTCCGTTAAAAGCGTTATATTTGATTTTTCCTTTTAGATCTATTTTCTGGTAAAAATGTAAAAAATATGCATTCTTTGCACCATTGAGCGCCATCAGAAACATATTGAAACCTTTTAATTTAGTTAAATAATGTTGCAATGTATAGAAGTTAAATGTCAGATATAATTAATGAGTCTAACGAGAAATGGTACAATGTTTATAATTGAATTATGAGCAAAAACGTGGAAACTATAGTTAAAACAATATATTTGCTTATGCCAAGTAAACATGAAAATAGAATAATACAATTCGGAATAATTAAAAGTTGGTATGGTGCATAAGATGTTGTAAATAATTGTTGATGCCTTTATTAGTATTTTTAACTCGAGCACAATGATCACGTATACGTGATTACAATTTAGTGTCCTTTTAATTTCGAAGACTTCAAAACCCGTAAGACTGAAACTTGGTCTCTATGTTAGAAAACCGATAAAAGTGTGTTCTGAATTCAAGAGCAGGAAAAGTGATGTATTCTTTGTAAAATCCTCTGGGAGGAAAATTCCAGGGAAATTCTTGTAAAGGCATGTAAAGAGAATTCTTTGGTGTCCAGTATCTCAAAGCCTGACGCAAATTTAACCTGAATGATTTCTTGGGCATCGTGTTGTTAGATAACGGAATACTCAAGGGATGGGAGTCAATCAACCGAGTCTGCGTTACAACTGCGGGGAGAAGACAGAGGAAATTAGGTGTTATTCATTTACAGATGCAAAGCATTCTTTTTTTCTTTTGAAGAAATTCTGGTAATTACCAGGAATTGCAGATAGAAAGATAATTTTGTTTTTCTCTAGTTCCATGGGGAATTGTTTTACATGTTATTCCTGGAATTACTAAATATAAAATAAAACTACATAAGAATATTAAAATAAAAAATAAAACAATCCACACAATAATTAAGAAAACAAAAAGGAAAAGAAGATACCAGTAACAGGCGAAGAAATCTCACTATGAAAATAGAATAATACAATTCGAGATAACTAAAAGTTTGATATGGTGCATAAGATTTTGTAAATAATTGTTGATACCTTTATTAGTTTTTTTAACTCGAGCACCGTGATCACGAGAGTTTTCCTTCAGGGCCCGCAATCTCATATATGCGATCAGCCTTTCTTATTCCAGGAGTCTATGATCATGTATACATGATTTCAATAAGAAAACATTTTATTTAAGCTTTTAAACGTTACTAGATGGTTTTTGAAGTCCGTTATAATTTCGAATAATGTTTCACTGAACGTTGACTTTCAATATGCACATTCATTTTCTTGCTTCTCTTTTTTATTTGATACGGGTTTTTTAATATATAACCAATTGTCTTTTTTATTTCTCGAGAGCGGATTGGGCATTTAAAGGACCTTGACTGTCCGCGCGCTGGGTTTAAGTTTATATTTTGATTAAGATGGATAAAAGCTTACTTATTGGTTTATATGAATGTAGATTTATCTTTTGCATAGAAAATTTGCTTAGTAAGGTGGGTTTTTTTGTATATTTTGAGTTAGTTTTATTTTAGTCACTATGGCGAAAATAGCAAAGAATTTAAACGAGAGTGAGATTTCTAAATTGATGAGTGAATCAGATAGTTCTTTAAAAGATAAAAAACGGAATTTATCGTATTGTAAATGCAAAACTTTCAATGTAGAGCTTTGTCTCAAAATATGTTTTGAAATGTATCATAAGCTTCTTCATTTTGGATATAATTAAGTAATTTTGTTGCATTACATTTTCTAATATTTTCCATGTTTTGAATATTAGTAAGCAAATGTACGTCATTTTTTGAAAGTATATATAAAAAAATAACTTTATTTATTAAAATATTACTGTAATAAAAATGTTTAAATTATTTCATTTTCTTTAAATTTCGCAATTAGCTTTTTTTAAATATTGTGACCATTACATCACAGTATATTCATATGCTATCAATCACAATAAACTATAAATTTCACTTTATTTATTTTCCATAATGATTTGTCATGAATTTTCAATTTAAATTTGACGTAGAGAGGAAACCACCTGTGCCTACATACACTCTACGGGTCTGGAGATATGCTTTTTTTCCTATCGTCAGTCTTCAAGGGGTTAAATCTGTGAGAAATAACAGTTTATAAAAAAATCCTTACAAACGCCTTCTCCGAAAAATGTAAGAAAATGTGGAAGTCTCAAATGTAAGGATATAAGGACTGGGAGGAAAGTGCAAAAGTTTCAAAGGTTCGTTTACTAATAATTGTAAGCAATTTGTTAAAAATTTTGTAACAAGTGTTTTTTTTTTTCATATTTTTTGTTAAACGAATCAAAAAGCATTTTCTATATACAAACGTTATGTATTATATTCGATTTATCATGATCACTGTTTTTATATGAAAACAAATTCTATGCTTCTAATTTTCTTCGGTTTGGAATATTGATGTCAATTTACCTCAGATATTGTATGTTTAGCACATAATTATATATTTCAGGAGTTGAAAAATTATTATTAGCTTACTGCTTTTAAGGCTGCTGTCAAAACTTTTAAATGGAAGTATTCCCATATGTTGCTGTATTCAAACAATGCTTATATGTTGCTGTATTCAAACAATGCTTATATGTTGCTATATTCAAACAATGCCCATATGTTGCTGTATTCAAACAATGCCCATATATTTCTGTATTCAAACAATTCCCATATGTTGCTGTATTCAAACAATGGATAAAACTGCTTTTAAAAAACTTGTTAACACTAACTATTAACATAAACTTTCATAAAACATATTAATACTTCATTAAATACTGCTATTATATGAAGCGGATTTATTTCAAATCATTTGCTCTTTATTCATTTATTTTTATTTTTATTTTATAAATAAACGCATAAAATAAAGAATGTTTATTAAAATGTATAGTATGGCTGGAAACTCATTTTAAAATCAGTCATCCATTCCGCCAAATGTAATGACACTTTTTCTTTATTCATAGAAACCAAAATTTGGGTACAGTAGCTGTAATCCCAAGATCGGATACAGAGTTTCAAAATTTTCATAAGAAAATGTTTATGTAGAAGTGAAATTACAAATCATCACTAGGTCAATTTTTCGGCAGATATGGTGCAAAATTAACGAAAAAATGTCAACATTTTAAATGTAAAAAATGCATTAAATTTTATCTTTTCATCTCCTTATGGTTTAAAATTTACTAAGTTCCCTTCCAATCAAACAGCAAGGTAGAAAGATTTTCTTTAAATACATTTCATCAAAAATTTATTATTAATCGAAGAACTGGGTCAAAATTCATCAACAATAATCTGATTCAGTAGAAATCAAATTCATAATAAAATTAAAATTGGAAGATATTTTCAATAGTATCTTGAAGTAATGAATTGTTAAAAATCAAAAATCCCAAAATTCGAAACACTAAATTTGAGGCTTTAAAAAACCAATTTCAAAAAGCTAAGGTATCTTATTTGTTATGATATTCAATGTAATTCAAACATTTACAACTTAATTTTTTTATGTTATAGACATTTTTAAAAAATAGTGAAGGCATAAGGCTTTTCTTAGAATATTAATGCAAAATTGTATAATATTTTAGAAATCCATTGTAAGGTTTTTCACTGTCCCATTTCTATCAAATATTTTCTAAATAAATATCTTTATATTGTCTTCCAAAGCCTAAATTATTTTAATATTTGTATAAATCTAGCAAAATTTCATAATAAAGACAGTAATCTTGAATTATTTTCATTTGTAAAAAAACAAAATTATGTTCAATATATTGTAAATATTTCTTTTTAAACTAGATTAATATTACTGGCTTTATTTCAATATTTTATATTTTAAAAATTCCTTCCAACTGCCACGATTTTGTTTAGACTTAACCAAATGTTAGGCGTTATTTGTCAAAATGATTCCTGGGGTTTAAAATCCTAATAACCAACAAAACTTCGCATTTGTCAACAAATCTGAAATAAAATTCTTATTTGACTGCGAAAGCATGCATTTAGATAAATTCGAAAGCTTTCTTTGAAATGAGAGTATGGACAGATATATTTTTATAGCAATTGAATACCTAAAACTTTTACATGAAGGGAAAAGCTTAGAAAACTTTTCTGTGTGATCATAAAAATGATAAAGTGATGAATAAAAATGCAAAAATATTTATTTCTTTTAAATTTCTTAAAGCCTTAGAGATTTTGTTGTTGTGATAAGCAAATATATTTCTTGTTTCACTGAAAATGAATTCTATATAATATTTTTCTATTTTCTTCATGGCAGACTCAGGTAAAGTGCTTTTGAATTGGAATGCTTAAAATGTATGGATTATAATTAAATAAGAAGATCCATTTAAAATCCAAACAAAATATCACCCTTTAACAGTGACGTAGCATTCGTGGTAAAGCGTATATAGATGGCAGTACACCAATCTTAAAGGCTGAAAGCCGAAGGTTAATTAGTTTATGTCAAGTAATGGCGGTCAAGTAATTTAATCTCAGGATTCCATTTGAATCTCTTAGCTATCCTAAGTTCTTAGTGATAGCGAAAAGGTGAAGAAACATTTCTCCCTGGACGCAACTGCTTCATTTCAATTTAATCAAGTAAAGTAAATACAAAAACACAGCCATAAAATTTAGAACGTAAAAGAAGTAAAATTACATTTTTCTGGAATATTACGTCAACTAATAAAAATTATATATAGAATACAAGAACCGATAAGTGGACACTTTATTACAATCATTCAAGATTGTTTTTAATATTATGAGTAAAAAGTATCTCTTTAAAAACAATATTGCATATTTTATCCAAATCTTTTCACGGAGAAAGGAATTACTAAAAAGTTTTTGATATATCAAAAGTGTAATTTATCCAATACATTTCAATTGTTTCAAACTTCTGAATTAGGTTGAAGTGATATTGTCATTCAATACTTTTAATGTTAGATAATATTGTGCGAATATCATAGTGTAAATGAGCATTTCATGATAATAAGGCATGTTCTCTAATGAATTTCAATTGAAATCTAAAAGAAAATGCTATCAAAGTCGGATTTATATAAAATAGGACTCATTTTGTTTACTGGTAGATATTTTTGGTTTGGCATTAATATAAAAAATATGCATGTAATGAATAAAGAATTTTAAACCTGTTTTAGGTAAATTTTCACTTTAATTAAAATATATAAGAAATTGGCCGTATCATATTCTAAAATTGAATCGATCAATAGAAGCAACACATTGTTTTATCATAAATCCGTGACTCAGACATTTCTAGATATTCAATATCAAGTGTTGTTCTATATTGAGTGGCACAACAAGTGACTTCGTTTTCTAGATCGTGTGTCATCATCAGAAAACACTTTGAATCAGAATCCTTTGAATCAAAAATTATTGAAAATAATGAAATCAAAAGGATTTTAATATTTTCAAGTTTACCATCTCAGGGACTAAATGTGCTCAGCCTGTAATAAACAAATTAATTAATCATTCCTATATTCTTTGACATTGCTATGAAAGTTTATTTCTACTCACAATATGCATGTTATTTCACATACATTTGGTAAACATCTCAGAAAGAAAGATACTTCCTCAAAAAGGAACATATCCTCACTATTATGGAGATGCAAAAGTTAATTTTTATGAAACTTTGGTGTAAGGCATTACTTGAGTGAACTCCTCTCAGGTATTACAGAAAGAGTAATAGATTCACGTTGTTTTTCTTTCGGTACTTGCTATTGGACAAGTCCGCTGTTACGAAGAGAGCTATTTAAGCCGTATGTGTGTCTGCTTAAGTAAAGCGAAGAATACGACGTTGCCACTCACGCATCACACATTCACTTGCACAACTCCTTTTACAGGCAGTTTCACACATCTCACAGAACAGTGGAAGGGCAACCATTTCTGAACTGAAACCCGAACCCAGGATGCCCAGATCATGGTTGATTGAAATTTCAGAAGTTGAATGAAACAGAGGTAAATGCCAATTAATGATCAATGATTTGAGTCCCTTACATTCCCAGGAATATTTTAGATTCTTTTTATAATATAATCTGAGCTTCGAAGCTATTAATTATTTATCCAATGTCTAAAATGTATAAAAATATATTTTAGGAGTGCTCAAAATCTGAAGTGTATCTTCTTATTTAACATATTGCACTTGTTTAAAATAAAGGAAATTTTAGTGGGAAATAATTTAGTAGACCAATGATAGTAAAAATCTTGAAATTTCTTTTTCTTAGTCTCTACTGATAAAAACACAGCAACTGCTGTCCAAAAAGTCTTTTCAACACTGTCGAAATAAGTTCTTTCTCTGAAAGATTGAAAGTCATAGAGAATAATACATGGAATTATTTGGTATCTAATATTCCGAAAATGGTCAATAACTTATCCTGCCAGATTAGCTAGAGCGTGAAAAAATTAGACTGCTGAATGCTTAGGGTACAAACATTTACTGATACTAATGATGCTGTCCAAGAAATATTTGTATCATAAATGCAACTACGATGAATGGTCAGTTGAGATTAGTTATTATTCATTTGTTGGTTATTATTCATTGTTTTCCTGTGAAGAATTGATGATCGTCTATCTGTAGACAGATTTTTTTTTCCCCCAAAACAATTTATAAATGAATATAGATGTCAATTGTACTGATTAGATGGATTTTCATCTTAGTGTGAAAAAATTATCCATGAATTTAATGCGCAAAGAAAAAAATGATTTGCTTATCTTATGCATATTTTTGAAATAAATATTCTTACGTCGCTCATATTTGTTTTCTTATCGATATGTTTTGAAAACATTTATAATTGACAGCGTTGCTTTTACGGATAAATAATACTGGGAAATGTATTCTCAGTTCAAAGCTTTTTTTTCACATTTTTTTGGTAATTACATTTTTGAAATAAAATTTCAACTTAAATCCTAATCTAACCTTTCTGAAATTAGTTATTAAATTACCTACATCATATATTCTTTTGAATCATAGATTTGTTACAAGATTGGCAAAAATATTTGGAGTATTCTTCTATTAATGTGTTGTTTGTATTTGACTTCTTGGCGGTCTTTATAAAATTTCCACATATTTAGTCGATCGTTTTTCCAAAATTTACAATAATGATATTAAAATTTTATTCTTGAATGAATTTATAATCAGTCATTTTTGTATGATTGTACAAAATCAGTGCTATGTTAGCCGACATGTATTTGAAAACAATAGAATCAAGTTCTTCAGTTAGTGACCATTTAAAAAAAGTCGATATTTCTGTTTTAAATAAAACCCCTAGTATAATTTCAGAATAGACGAATAAAATATATCAATCTACTGTATTTCCACTAAAAAAATTATTGAGAAAAAATCCAATGAAACATAAGACAATTTTTTTTAATATTTCCAAAAGCTAAAAATAGCTTTAGGTGTATATCTATTTTGCGTCCCTTTAATTTCCAAGACTTCAAAACCTGTAAGATTGAAACTTGGTCTCTATGTTAGAAAGCCGATAAAAGTGTGTTCTGAATACAAGAACTGGAAATGTGATGTATTCTTTGTAAAATCCTCTGGGAGGAAAATACCAGGGAAATTCTTGTAAAGGCATGTCAAGAGAATTCTTTGGTGTCCAGTATCTCGAAGCCTGACGCAAATTTAACTTGAAGGATTTCTTGGGCATCGTGTTGTTAGATTACGGAATACTCAAGGGATGGGAGTCAATCAACCGAGTCTCCGTTACAACTGTGGGGAGTAGACAGAGGAAATTAGGTGTTATTCATTTACAGATGCAAAGTATTTTTACCTTTTGAAGAAAGTCTGGGAATTACCAGGAATTGCAGATGGAGAGATAATTTTGTTTTTCTCTAGTTCCATGGGGAATTGTTTTAAATGTTATTCCTAGAATTACTAAATATAAAATAAAACTTCATAAGAATTCAAATAAAAATTAAAATTAAAACAATCCATCCAATAATTAAAAAAACAAAAAGGGAAAAAACACACCTGCAACAGCTGAAGAAATCTCACCATGTCACCACAACTGCTATTCCAATTTGAATACAGGGTCAGGTAGAAAAAAAAATGGAGTTTCTGATTGCTATCTTTTTCATTTATTTGTTGTAATTTTGATTATGTTGCAATCCTTCTTACTTAGCTTATATTGTTAATTTTTTTAATTCATCTGCATTTTAGTAGTAATTGTATTTGTGCTCACTAAATGCAATGATAGGTTTTTAATTTTAAAATTTTAAAATTGTCGGAATTTCCAAGTGTGGGACTTCATAACTGTTGTTTAAGAAAAACAAATGTCAATGCAGAGTATTTATGTTTTCATCTTGACAAAATAAAATAATCAATTAAATTATTGCTTTCTGTGCTTCAGATAAAACAATTGTTGTTCCCTTCTTTTTAAATAAATGACCGGCTATCTTTACTTTCTATTACTTGCAGTATAAAAAAATATTTTAGGTAATGAATGTAAATATTCCTCATTATAATACCTGCCTCAAATAATACTGTACAATTAAATTCAACTGCATTTTTAATTTAAAGATTTTAATTAAAATATTTATCAATGTGTACTATATGAATAAGAAAATATTTCATTAAGATAATAAGGTACAAATAAATGTATATAGATTCTTCATAAATACATGAAACTGATTCCCAGCTAAATGTAAAGCACTTAAGATTAATATCTTTTTTCTAATCGTTATAAATATTGTTTAAAACTAGGCCTTCCAGCCTTTTGATTTCAAAATATTTTTTTTCCTTCAAGTAATTTTATCATATATATGTTGTAAAATAATATTGTTCAGTTAAATTCAGTTGCACTTTTATTATAAGGATTTTAACTATTAAAATAAACAGATTTCTTTAACTTGTCAAAAATATAAGGCGGTTAGGATACCAAAAAGATAAAAAGGACTTATAAATTACAAGATCTTTCTGAGGCAACAAAATAAATCTGAAAATTATTTTATTCTATTTGATAAAAGAAAACCTAAAAAATAAACACCTCTGCATTGTTCCTCTAACCAAAAGCAATATTCAAGGATTTCAGCTAAGACGAAATAAATCTTTATCAAGAAGACTCAAATTCATGTGTACACTAGAATAACACATTAATAAAAAAATTTGGAACTAAATCTAGTAAAATTTTAAAAAATGGACTTGTTTTTTCCTTTCAAAGGAAAATGCAACAGCTGTTCTTTGTGCAGTGTAAATACAGAATATGTGCTGTAAATTCCCAAGAAAATCTTCCTAAGTTACCGGAAGTGTAGGAGCTTTCCGAAAGCAAAGATGAAGAATTTGTAAGTGTCCAGTATCTCAAAGCTGGATTCAAATTTATTCCGGGTAATTCTCTTGAGCTTCCTATTGTTGGAATGCGAAAAGCTCGAGGGATGACCTGAATTATTGCACCAGATGTACAGCTGTAGGGAATACGGAAGGAAGCAAAAGGATTCGGTAGTTATTTGCTTAAGCCTCCAAGATTCTCATTTTCCTCAGGAAAGAAAGTACGTAAAGGAATTCTAAGATTTGGAGAACAGAGAAAACTTCAATCAAAAATCATGGTCCGAGATTACACGATTGATACAATTAAAAACACGCTATTGAATTTTACCATTACTTTGGCTTTAACTTTAAATAAAAGGATGTTCATTTAACTAAACTGTATAATTATTAAATGCATGAGTTTAATGATTAATGAGTTTAATAATTAAAAAGAGATTATCCTATTTTTATATGTAAAAAACAATATTAATATTTGACATCAACTTAAAATAGTCGAAAGAGAAGTGTTTATATCAGTGACATAGATATTTTGTTTGCTGATAAAGCGAGGTGTTTTTAGTCCAGTTTAGAATAAAAGAAAGCATGTTTCTCAAGGAAATAGCAAAACATTATTTCATGTAATGTTACTTTTAAGGATTTCAAGTATTTTTAACAATAAATACTTATTGTCTTCTCGTTAAAAAGCACACGCTAAATACAAACATGTTTAGATATTTTCACGTTTAGAAAAAAATGTGCAAGACTTTATTTTAGGAAGTTAGAAAAACCCATAAAACGATAAACACCATAAACATGAAATTAAATATAATTGCAAAATATATTCGCTAACAGGTTTTGTGCTAAAATCAAAAGAGAAAGTTAAAATTATATCTGAATGCATCTAACTATCAAAATTTAATTTTTCATGATAAAGTTGAAAAAAATTACGAATCTTGGCCAAAATGCTTCATAATCACAAAATTAAATTGAATGTACTTAGTGTAATCTACTGAGCTGAAAAAAATATCGAAAGCAGATGTTAAAATTCTGATAAGTCCGCCTTTATTAAAAATTTTATATAAAAAAATAAATCACTTCGTATCAATTTGTAATTCTTTTATCTTCATTGAAAAAGAAAGAATATATTGTGCTGGTAGAAATTATTTTATCATTAGCACTAAGATACTGGCAACATAAGGAATGTTCGATACAAAAATGGATCATAAAAAGAGGTTTGAAAGTATGTATGAAAGGAACGTCTCAAAACTACTCATATATTCCTTACTTTTTGTTTCATAAGAAACAATAATATAAAAAAACCTTTTTTATATGACAAAAAGGTAGAGAACGGCTATTAAGAGATGTCATTTAGCTAATATCTTTCAACAATCATAATTAATATTAAATTAGTAAATCACGTAATAAATTTTAAAAATGGGAAAGTGATCTATACAAATTAGACAAATGAAGACGTGGAAAGGAAAGCTCTGCAAGCATGCATAGAGTGCACCCGCCCCTTTCTGCATTTTTTATTAATTCCTTTTTGTCTCAATTATCAAATCTCTGGCACATAAAAGAATCTTATCGTTGGTTGCTAAATCATCAATGATCGTTGAAGGACACGTTTTAATATTTTATTAACCAGGAAGATAATTTAAGGATGAGTTTGATTGCTGAATTCATATATATGAATATGGTGGATATTTTGAGGCTTTCTTATAGCTTTGAAAAAACTATAAGCAATATGGGTTAAATAATTATTTACCATGTCCACTAATAAAATTAAATATTGTATCTCTACGTTTTATGTATTGATAAAATCATATTTAAAATAAGTCATTTACTTCCTTACTCTGTGCTGTATATATTGTTATAGTACATGCTAGCTGCATTTCTGGTCATTATTTTGATGAAAAATTCTCGTCATGGCGTAACTATGTTCTTTCATAGTATTTGAAACAATCTATGGGAGCAATTTGCAATCTGATATTTTATCCCTCAATAAATAAAAATATATATTTCTAGAAATGAATTCATTTTTCATTTATATTATCTGGTATTATTTGATATTGATAGCTTTTTGAATTCATTTAAAGATAAGGCAATTTTTAATAGAAGGTTTTAGGCAAGGTATTAGAATCTGAGCATTCTTAAATATCAAAGATCAGAAAAGATTTAAATAGAATGAAACTCAATTTATAATGTTAAACAACTTTTTCAGAATTTACTAATCAAATTTATCAACAAAAAAACATTTACAAATGTAATTTAAAAATAAAAGGAATGTTACTTGTACTGCTCATCGAGTATCGGATATCCTCTCAAACTTTTAAAATTCCCTTTGAAAAAAAAAACATTCTTAATATGCGCAGTTGTCGGTATAGACAAGCTTTACAAGCCTCAAAAATAATCCAGGCTTTCATGTTTCTCAACATTTATTTTAAATTCTCTATACTCCAAAAGATGTAACTAAAGTAAATTTTTAAAAATGACATGAAATGAAACAGTTGTTGAAGAAACACTTGAACTCTTGGGAAAAAGTAGGGAAAATTTAAAATTTGAATAATATTTAGAAGCTACATAAAAGATTTTTAACCTAATTCACGTCATGAAATATTTTTCCCCCCAAGAAAAAAATCATTTGAAATTTTGTTTTATTATGAACAGTTTTATTTATTATTTTTTTAGAGTTTCATTAAAAAGTATTGAAAATGTAATGATGAAAATTAAAAACCCGAAATTTAAAAAAGAAGAGAATTGAGTTTAAAAAACTTTAAGAAGTTATTTCTAAATTTGAAAGATGACATCTGTTCAAATTTCACAGAACTCGTATGAAAGTTGTATTGTAAGCATGCAGTTTGCAATAAAGTGCATGTTCTAAATTTATCTTTCGGATAGCATGTTGTGGTAATTAAATGGACCTAAATGTTTAAGAAAACATTTCACAGGCTCATATTGCAACTTAAAATGTTTGAGACTTTAATACCTCAATAAAATTTGTAATTCTATTCTTCCATACAATGTGATAGCTAGTTTTAATTATTGTTGATCTCGGTTTCATTTATTTCCACAGCAGTTCCTGAAATGACATCTTTCAAGATATATGAAATTGAGCTCTTTTATTTTTAATTTTGTATCGATCAAAATCTGTAAGTGATAAAAAAAAGTCATGCACCTTCCTTCATTTTGTAGTTGTTCGTTTGAAAGCCCAAATAAATGTAAAAAATTAAAAAATGAAAGTAACACCTAAATTACATCAACTCAACTTTCACTTTTTTTGTTACTTTCATTTCAGATTAATATGCCTTTACAGGATTCTCTAACGGCTTTTTGAAAATTTAAGAATGGGATATTTTTTCCTTTTTTTTTCTAAGAATTTATCAAGAAAAAAACCCTCCGGCCTTTATTGAAATTTTCAATAAAATTTGAAGTGTAGCTTTTCAATTTAGATAACACACAAAATAAAATCCATATGAAGATTAATCTTGCATGAATTTAAGAAATTCTGATGAAACTTTTTCGCACCATGAAATTTTTAAGCATCGCATATTTTGTGGCATTCTGACCTACATATTTTTCCTTTAATAAAATGCAACAGGATTTGAGTTTTCAGTTTGAATAGAAAAGAGTTATTCATTCTGGAGCGAAAAAGCGTGTTCTTCCAGAAGTTCCTTTCATCTTTTCTTCCTGAAGAGGCGACTTTCCGGAGTGAAAGAAAATATCGCTTATATTGCATTCAAGTAAAGGGAAAAGACTTTCTTCAAGCCGCGAAAGATGAAACTTTTCACCTCCAATATGCATATAAATTTTATACGGGCCGTTTGAGTTCGAAGGAAAATCAATACGATTCTTATCGTGTTCTAGATATGTACTTAAACATTCTTTCATGGCAGTCAATTGCTTTAAACTTATGAGTATTAAAAATGCTTGAAAGTCATTTACTATAAATTGGTTTTAAAAAAATTTAATATATCTTGAATAAAAAAATTGCTTGAAATAAATTTAATTACCAAAATATATTTTTTTTTACTTCGCATTGGAGACAAGTTACCGGGAAACTCTTTTAAAATATCGATTTTTCACTTTATTTCAGACATAATTCAATGCGATAAAAGAGTCAAACATATTTAACTGGAAATCTCACGCATTCATCATTCAATTGAAGAATTATTTTTACATCGTTTTTCTTCTGCAATAATATTTTACTCCAGCTTATAGCTGATTCATTATACTCTGTGATAAATAAGTTCTAAAAACATAATACAGAAACTGAATTTTCCAGCTTTGAAAAGTCATTATGAGGAGCATCATCAAAATAGATAAATATCCTTATAGAATTTTATAACAAAAAATTTCCTTGCCCGTAAATAAAACAACATTACATGCCGAATGTTAGGAAACAATAATAGTCAGAAGATGTCCCTTCTCTGCATTCACTTGTGAGAAATTGAGTTATATTTAACTATTTAATCAGGCGCTAAAATTTCATCTCTACCCAAACGTCTGTTCCTCAACAAGAATTACTAAAAAAAGTTATGATACTGGCAAATCCTTTATTAAAAGCATGAATACTAAGATGTAAGTTAACAGCATGAAAGTTGGAAGCAATTATTAATAAATGAGAACGCAATTCAGACAAGTTTTGGATCCAGATTATCTAACAAGCTCATTCGATTTAGATGAGAACTCCCAGGACAAGTTCGCAACTAAGATTTGTATAAGAAATTTCTGATGAAACTCTGAGTAGAGATAAACTTTGAGTAGAGAAAAGAAATCGCTGAATCAAAAACAAATTATTATTGGAGATCTTATAGTGAAATTGCATTGTCATCCACGATAGACAAAAACTTTATGCTGAATGATTGGGGGGTTTAGGATGAACTGATTCTTCTCTGAAAATGCTTAGAGTTTGGTAGGAAACAGTAAAAAACAGAGGAAGACAGCCCAATCAGCAGCAAAGTACCGAAGATATGAGCTCTAGCTAATGAGAAGATAAGCTGTATGTTTATTTTAAGAAGAAATATTCGAAGTCCGAGTTCAAAAAGAGGAAAAATGCTTCTGATTGGACGAAATAAAATCTGTGGACGCCATCGGTTTTCAGAAAATTCTTGAAGACATAGTTTTATTTTTTTCAATCTCTTGAATCAAGTCTATAATATTGTGTAGGATTTTATTTGAAGACGGGTTTCCAGATTAGTGGTAGACTTTTTCACGGAGATTCACGAAGCTCGATTGGGCTTCTATTTTTGATTTATAAGCGTCTCTACATTTCGCCTTCTACAGAAGAACGCTGATTAGTGTTCAACTATCTTAGCTTTAATAGCTGAACTTAGCTTTTGTTGTTATAATTATGGGGCGAATACCATATAATTATTGCAATCAAACATTACATAGGTGTGAGGCACGCAAACAATTGATACTGAATGGAATTTTACTCTTTTTATTCTGGTAAGGATTTTTGTTGTCTTAAATTTCAACATCTTTCTAAACGAAATAAATGCCTGAAACCAGAGTCTAAGTAAAAATATTCTCACCTTTTGAAACAGATTGAAAAGTTGTGACAAGCTGTATACATTATAAATTTGCTGGAACTTAAGATACTTAAGGGATTTTGAGTTCATGGAATTTTCCCAATCGGAAAGAAATTTTGAAGCAAGACTGATATCACTTAGCGTAGTTTCAATTCTCAATTTTTTGCCATTTAAATATATGCATATTCCCAAGTACAAACTACCTCAGACTTTTTCTGCTGGTACCAATTTCTAAACAACATTATTTTATTTATGTATTTATATCAAATTCTTACACACAAATAAACTGATCTGCTTAATGCATTGATCGGTATAATAAGGATTGTCTTTATGGACAGGCCGATTGCTTGCTCATAGTAAGTATCTGCTCGCAAAAAAAATATTTATCAGTTTTTATTTCCTGTTATTGAATTATTAATTGTGTTTAGGAAATAGAGTTTTTAGTGGGAATCTCGAGGGGGAAAAGTAACATTTTAAAGTTATTTTTAAAAATATTCAAGAATGATCTTGCATTTTTCTTAAAAGTAATTAATAAGATTACAACTTTTCTAGATTTATTTTTGAACAAAATTATTTTCAATAATACAAGACTTTTGGAAAAAATCATTTATAAATTCATTATATATTCCGAGTGCTCTTAATATAAATGACGGATTTTGAAAATCTGTAAAACAAGGACAGAATGTGATTGAAATATATCGTTTATTACCCAGCTCATGGGGAATCAATTTTGTAATATGCCCTTGGAACCAAACTTCAAATTTAGTTAACATTTCCCGCGACAGATGACACTGCAGGCAATCTGTGAAAAGGTTTAGATGAAACAAAGTATTTCAGATCTGAAAACTTTCGTATCACTTTGATTTGCCACGTTGTTGTTACTAATGGAGGCTGCTCTAAAACGCTCGTTGTTTAATTTTTTTTGCAACATTACTCCCGATGTTTTTATATAAGTTTTTTTTTTACTTTGCTACACCGCCTTAGGTGGCTAAGTCAAATAAATTTACAATTT
>JAPMOQ010050822.1:5580-18315 GCA_026543055.1 Argiope trifasciata
ATATATATATATATATATATTAATGTATACATGTAAATAGATACACAGAGTGAGCGAGAGACCAATAGAGAGGTCTTATAATGATTTCAAACTGATTGAAACTGGTTAATGACTTCAATTAATGAAGAGAAAGAATAAGTTAAAATGTAATAATGTTCTCTCATGATCACTGGAAATTTGTGATACTAAATTTCATTTTCTTTTCGAATCTCTAAACGAATGGATAAGATTTCTTTTTTAAAGAAGTGATAATATTCTTGGAAAAATGTTGAGTTCAAACCTATTTTTTCGAAAAATTTATACCAAGTAAAAGTGATGTTTGTGGTATTAAAAGGCTGAAAAGACACAGACTGCTTTTCTGTAGAATAGCTGAAAATGATGTTTGAAATAGTTTACAATAACCATTATTTTTGCTTTAAAGAAATTTTTCAGATAGTAGATGTTTCATCCATATTTATCATTCTTATTTAGTTTTCTTTGAAAGAAAATCAATATGAAAGCCTTTTTCATTCTATAAGTGATATTGAAATAAAGCTCAATAGCTAATAAAGACTATTTTAAGATCGATGAATACATTAAAAATCATTATCATTTTGTTCACTAATCTCTCTCATAAAACAAAAAAAAAATTAAATTCTAAAATAAAGGCACGGAAATAAGATTAGTTTCTAATTAAAGATTTTTATATTTACTCTAGTCGCTTTATGGATGTCATGTATTATATTAAACATATACTGAATCCTAAAAGCAAAATAAACAGTTTTATAACAATTAAAATAACTACACTGAAATTCATATCATTTAATTCAGATTTATAAGAATGACATAAATTAACTCTTTTGTAATAAATATTCCGCCATCTTAAATATCCATCAAGTCAAAGCAATGTTCTGACTGATGTAAAACTGATGATACTAGTCGAAAAGTTGTTCATTACATTTTAAAAACGCTTTTCTGAAATTGAATATCTTGTTTGAATAACATTTCTCGATAAATCGAAATTCTCTATATCCGATTTTATTGAGATGTGAAATGAAATATAATAATATTTTTGTATGTCTAAATAAAATAAATGTGAATGAGTCATTTTCTAATATCTAATTATTAGGTTTATGTGTGTTCGATTTGTGTTATGTGTGTTATGGCATGAAGCAAAAGTTTTAGTGTCGGTGAAACACTTTTTCACTAATAGGTGTTTTTTAAAAAAATTAAGGAGTGAATTTATGGAAAAAATGCATATATACGTATATATTAATCCATTGCTACTTTGCATTTTTGATTTTGATTTATTTCATTCATCATTGTATTCTGCAACTTGTGTACAAAGAAAAAAAAGTAGGATAGCTGCAATGCAATTTCGTGTAGAGTGTGAACCGTTTGGATTCAGTTACATTAAAATTTACAGCAAAATTTCTTATTTCTTAAAATATATTATTTTTGTAAATAATTTCGTTCAATTTATGGTATTTTGAATTATAATTTACAATATATATAAAAACTGAGGTTTGAAGTAATTTCTTTTTTAAATTCGAATTTTTCAAATTTTTTCCTTCGGACAAGGTCGGATACCTTAATTCTCCTTGAGTTTAAAAAACTTTTCTGGAAAATTTGTGTCGATCTTTGAGCGTCTACAATCAAACGCTACGAAATCCCGCTTTGTTTAGTTTGTCACCAGTAACATGGCATGATGTGAGGTTCCTTCGTCTTGCCTTCCGTTTTGCAGCAATAGCGCTTTAGCGGAAAAAAGACAACCATAACAATTTGGATATATTGTTAGGCTTGATGAACATTTTATACCACCAGAGTTTATCAATCTACGGAGCTCCGAACTTTAAGGTATTCGAATACGTTCGCTGGAAAAAATTTGAAAAATCGGATTGATTTAAATCAATTGAAAACTAGGGTTTTTAGACGTATCACCAATTGTAATATAAAATACTATAAACACAACAAACTTATTTTGAAATGATATGTTTATATGTTTTGAGAAATCAGGAAATTTGAGATGCAAAAAAGTTATGGGTGAAAATATACGTATATATGTATTTTTACCATTAATTTACGACTTAATATTTCTAAAAAGACCTAAAAATAAAAAAAAACATTTCACCAACAATAAAAACTTTTGGTTCATTTCATTGCCCATGTAATTTAAAACACTTGCTGAAATGTTTATATAAATACCTCTATTAGTTTTTGAGATATCATGTTAAGGGTGAAAAATTTTCATGAAAATTAAATTTTTCAGAAAATTGAGATTAAAGACAAATTTTAGAATAAAAATATGTGACCCTGCATGATAGGTCAAGCTTTCCTTTTCCTAGAAAATATAAAATGTTTTGGAAAAGAAAAGTCTGAATTGTTTGAAATAACAACAAAAAAATCACCAAATTGTTCGATAACCCGCGTTTTTAACGCAGTCGGATACCTTAAACAGAGGAAAATGTCAATAATTAACTTAAAATTTCCAAGAAGACTAAATGCATTCAAGAACTCCATAATCCCTCAAACGTGGCTTCAAAGACACAATTTATTCGACGCTAACTGCTATTGTGTGCTATGCTGGATGTGGAATAGGAGATGATGGACGTTTGGCCTGATAAGACAGAAACAGAGCTAAGCCTAAAGTGTTTACCGACTGCGATGACAAAAAATGATGAGAGGTTCTGTTTCTAAAGCTTTCGCCCGACAGGTTTGTGAGAGGGAGACGGTCTTTTTCCATTTTTCGACAACGAATTTTATTTTTTCTTGTAAAGTGTGGCATTGTTTATTCGCTTTCGCAGCGAGAGAAGGAGAATTCAGTCAAACACTTTAAGGCATCCGATTAAGTTGAAAACACTGGTTATCGACCTGACTGGCAAATTTTTAAAAATTTTATTGCTTGCAGTTTAGACTTTCCCCTTTCCACAATATTTTATCTTTACTAAGAAAATAAAGACCTGACCTATCAACCAGGGTCACATTTTTTCCAGCTAAAATATGTCTTTGGTTCGATTTTGGCAAACTTTTTGGCAAAACTTTTTTCATAAAAATTCTCCACCGTTAACATGATATCTCAAAAACTAATCGAGGTACTCACGTAAACATTTCAGCGCTTGTTTTAGATAATATCGGCATTGAAATGAACCAAAATTATAATTGTTGGTCTAATAATATTCATTAACAGGGTTTTTTAATAAAATTAAATCGAAAACTTTTTGGAAAAAATACATATATACGCATATTTATACACATAACTTCTTTTGCATCTCAACATTTTTCTTAGATATTGGTTCATTTTATTCATCACTAGCCGCCTCTGGCGACCATCTGATTCGCCATGAGTAATGGGTTCTAAAATTTTCAATTAAATCACATATTCATTAGCCTTGAAGTAATTCCGAGCATTGATTAACCTGGAATTAATATTTTCTTTAAGATGATGGACGGAAAGTTCTAAAAGTACACCTTTTCCTAATAATAATCTTTAATTTTATAAATCAGTCAGTTTTAAACATCGGTTATGTTTCCAAAATATTAAAAAAAAATTTCGATGACGTTGCCAAAATATTAAATATGTTTTTTTAAAGAAAGCGAGAAAGGGGAAAAAAGTATTGAATTAATGGTACAGATATTGCAAACGATTACATAAATATGCCATTAAGTCGTGATTTCAATGCATATATTGTCTAAATTCAATCAGGTTTACCGTAAACAAAGAAGATTTATTGAGTTAATGATTTAGATATTGCAAACGATTATAGAAACCTTTGCTCTGCATTTATTTTTTAAAGAAAATGTCACATTTTATATTTATTTTATTTTATCCAGTCACGTGCTGAAAGTTGCATTTCTTAAGATTTAATTTGCGATGATAGTTTTTTTTTGAACTTCCGTGGGCTGAAAGGTGATCTTAAAAGGTGGTCACTGAAAGGTGATCTTAACATTGGCAATGAAGAGATTCGATAGCTGGACAATGTTCCTAGGCGTGGGGTCCCCATGCCTCTACCATTCAGATAAATGCTGAATGGAACTTCGGTTACCACTCAGAGTCCAAATGTCTGTTCACCTGGGAAGAATGAACAACATGAACTTAATTGAATCAGTCCGTTACAAATAAAAAAGTGTATGTACAACAAAATGAAATCCGAAGATGTATCCTATTTCGGAACTCTACACACCCAAAGAAATTCTTAATTTAAACAAAAACACGTGTTGTAATTTTGATGGATGAGTTTGAATTTTATCGTAACATTAAAAATATTATGACAAAGTAATTAGTAATTTTGTGAACAAACAAATGTGACATTGAAATGTTGCATTTCTGTAGATTTATTTTGCGATGATAATTTTTTTTTATTTGAACTTCCGGCATTCTTTTATTTTATCCAGTCACGTGCTCAAAAAAACATGGTTAAAATATTGCTTTAAAAATTCGTTAAAAATAGAAGCTTAAGTTGTACATTAAAACACTGGATACCATTAGAAGGCTAATTTTTTAATCTTTAAATTGATGTAAAAATCATGTTTATGTGATCATATTTTCGGAAGTTATAGCGGAAAAACGTCGAAATTTCGCTTAAATTTTAATTAATTCAAATTCTAATTAAAAATTCGAAAAAAGGGCTCCGAGATGCACATTCCGGACCTCCAGGGTATACATGTGCCGAATTTGGTAACTGTAGGTCCAACGGTCTGGCCTGTAGAGCGCCAACACACACACACATTAAGCTTTATTATAAGTATAGATTATATTTTATTAATGTGTGGAAATTTTTATCTCTTCTAAACGGAGAAGCGGAGCTGTTATCTTTCGTTATCTTCTAATGGAACTTTTGAGAAATATCTTTTTTTTTACACATCAAAACGATCTGACGCAATCAAAGGGAATCCAATCACCCCAGCGGAAAGACAGCAGGTGGCGTTTCGCGCCGATTTTATGAACAATAAAATGGATCGTGACAAATAATCCTGTGTTCAGTAATTAGAAAAAAACTTCTGACATTGAGTTTAAGGTATCCGTCTACGTTCGAAGCAATGATTTTAATAATTGGATTTAAAAAGAATGTATTTAAAACCATGGTTTTTACATGGATCACCAATTTTAATATAAAATACTATTAATGCAATCAAATTGTTTAAAAATATATCTTGAGAAATAGGAAAATTTGTTGTAAATTTTAATGGAATTTATCCAGAAAGGTTAATACTTTACACAAAGTTGTAGTATAGCAATCCTATTTTTTTGTACAAATACGATGAATTATAGAATACGATGATGAATGAAATGAACCAAATTCTAAGAAACGTTTTGAGATGCAAAAAAGTTTTAGGTAAAAATATAAGTACACATGCACTTTTTCCGTTAATTCGCAACTTATTTTTTTAAAGCACCTATAAATGAAAAAGTGTTTCACCAATACTAAAACTTTTGGTTCATTTCATTTCCCATATTATTGAACACACACTCTGAAATGTTAAATTAAATACCTCTTTTAGTTTTTGAGATATCCTGTTAACGTTGGAGACTTTTTATAAACATTAATATTTTGAGAATACTTAACTATAAGACAAATTTTAGCTTTAAACTTTCCTTAAAATTCAATTTTATAATAGCTCATGCCTTCCTTTATCTAGTAAAGATAAGCTGTTTTGAAAAGAAGGAAGTGTACATTACAAGAAATAACAATTTTTAAAAATTCGCCGATGTGATCGATAATCAGTGTTTCTTACGTGCTAGGATATCTTAAAAAGATTTGGCAAAAGTTAATGAGATGCTAAGATAAGGAGAGACGACAGAAGTTGAGATTCATTTAAAAAATAATATTTCTGACAATCGTACTATCCCTATAACCCTGCCGTGGGTGTAAGCAATAAGCTGACCCAGTTTCATCGCCATTGGATGAACGGTTTAGGAAGGCATAAGGGACATACAGACAAACATTAATTTTTATTTATGTAGACACAAAATCGCCAAAGAACGAAACGTCGCCTTTTGTTTTTCGAAAGCACTCGGGAATGGCGTCACCCAACGCATGTGCCGTTTATTGGTGATCCCTTCTTTACGGCGAAAAATGTTTTTTCCCCCACATTGTGTATTTTGTTCTTGCTTTTCAATGTTATTTGTCTTCCTCCAGATATTCTACACCTCAAGGGGAGGGGGGAGCACAAAGGATCTTTCCTTCGATGGGGAAAAAACAGAAAATTCCAGCACTGATTGGGCCTTAATCTTTTCCGAATGGAGGGAGAAAAGCTGTTATGTCACATTCTTTTGTGACAGAGGTTTTGAGAAAGACCGTTTTTTGCTCGTCGGTTCAGACAAAAGTACTCGAAGTGAACCCCTTGGGAGAGAGATGAAGTGAACTCTCTCACCTTCGAAATTTCTCACCGAGATAACTGGCAGCTGTAAAGTAATCTTCACGTAAAAGAAACAAATAATATTTTTAAATAAATTGATTCAATTTATACTTTGCTCAATCAAGAATTTTTTTTAAAATTTTAGTTACTTTTCATTTAATAATAAAGGCAAATTAAATTATAAAGGCAATAAAATGAACTGAAAGTTTTACTGTCGTTGAAATACTTTTTCATTTATAAGTGGTTTTTTTATGGGAAAAAATTAGTTATGAGTTTATAGGAAAAAATGCATCCATACATATTATTTCTACCCGTCACTTCTTTGCATCTCAAAATGTGTCTTAGATTTTGGTTCATTTCATTCATCATTGTATTCTATAACTTGTGTGCAAAGAAAAATAGGATTGCGGCATTGAAATTTTCTGTAGAGTTTTAACCGTTTTGGTTCAATTTCATTAGAATTGACTACAAATTTTCCCATTTATCAAAATACATTATATTTCCAATTTTTTTGTTTGTACAATATATGATTAACAATACAACTAAAAATCCTAAATAGGTTTTAAAAAACCCAATTTTTAAAAATTGCCCTTCGAAGGTGCTCGAACATCCCATTTTGAAGCAGCACTACGACTATTTTGGATGGACCTCGTCATTTTGAGTCGCAGTCAGATGACGACAACGACCCCTGAGCTGGCCTCCCCTCTCTTCGCCAGCGAAAAGGACGTTTGTCCCCGACGGATTTAACATGCACAAGACCCGCTTACACGGGTTTTTTTTTCGATGGAATCGGGCCTCGAACCTGCAACTCTCCGGATCCAAAGGTGAGACCTTACCACCAGGCCACCACTGCCCTTGTAAGAACTGAACTCTCATTCTTCAACTTAATGTGAAAAATACTGAAATCATTGCATTTTACCGATTGAGCTACTGCTTCTTGATTTCAGACTGCTAAAACCCCATTTAAAGTATAAAAATTAATTTATTTTAATTATATATTTGAAAAAAAAACTATGGGAACCATTCTACTATGGATAGTGCAAGTTTTCAGGCTCCGAAACTCACTGAGCTCGACGTAAAGACTTTTGAACCCTTTTGGATTTTTTATTTCCCATAGAAAACGGCTGCAACAACAGCAAAAAAAGTATTAAAATCCAGTCTCATTCCCTATAAATTTAGAAAATGTATTTGAACTTACGTGGATGAACAAAAAGTATTTTATTAGCGGTCTAACATTTCAACAAGCTATGCAACTGCATAATATGAAGAGTGTGAACTGATAGTAGGAATTGAAAAAAATCTCTTAATTATCTATGCTAATATTATAAAGGTGAAAGTTTAGAAAGTTCTGTACGGCCATGACTGCCTATTGAGTGTCCTAAAAGTCCCATGGGTAGAAAGGCTTCTAGAAGGGTCTCAATACATCCGTTTTAATTATAACCATCCTGTACAATCGAATTGACGTCATTTAAAGCGTTTTTAAGACTGAAATTTTATTTTTATTTCTGGAAGATTTCTTATTTAAAAGCTATTTATTGGAACGAGATGGAAATAAGTATTTTCTACAAGTTTTTAAAAATGGAGCATGGAAATTGATCCTTTATTTACGAAATTATGCTGCCACCCATTTTTTCCAATTTCATTTTTGCGCCAACAATTTAGTTTAATTTGCAGAATAATCCTAGGGAACCCAAGAAAAAAAATGTAACTAACGAAAATAATTAATTGAATTATTCATCCAATATTTTTCATTCCTACTTTTAGCTTCTATTAACTGCATGTTATTTGGGTTATGATTTTCGTGTTCTTTAGCATACAATCAGCAAAAACATTCCTATAGTAAAGATATAAACTAAATCTAAATGGTACAAGAGCCGCCAATAAATATGAAACATTATGAATAATTAATGTATTTAATTATTCATCTTCCATTATGAATAATTAATGTATTTTTGTAATTATTCATATTTGTTCATAAACATTATGAACAAATATGAATAATTATGAAGCTTCTTTAAACAATTTTTCTCAGTTCAAACTGAGCAAATGATTGCTACAGAAAAAAACTATATTATTAAAATTGTACTTTAATTTTTATTTTCAGCAATAAAATCATGTTCAAAGTTATTCTATTACGTTCTCTGTAAAGAAAGATTTAAAAAAAGTATTCATTTATTTAATTTCAAGTTGATTTACATTCATCATTCTCTACTTAACGGAGAAATAATACTTAAAAAAATCAGTAAAAACTGCAAAATAATGAAAAGAAGGTCATGAGAATCCATTTCCTGAACACTCTTTAAAGCTGATATCTCTCTTTAATTAAATTATTGGTATAATTATGAGAAATAACGTTAAATATGTACTTAGGTGCGAAGATGGAGGAATTTCGGAAAAATTTATATATTAACTAAGAAATTCAGACATAAAAATCGCTGCTTCAGTCATTTAGAATGACATAATTTGATTTAAAAATGGGAAGAAATGATTTTTATACAGGTTCATTATAAATGTTGCCATTAACAGTTTTTAAAAAGATATAGCTTCATTTAAAGGAATTTGGAGTTAAATGCACCATAATGTTGTGAAATAAAAAAATTATTGGTTTGTCCCCAGAAAGATGTAGCTCTTATCGCTAGTTTTAGCGTTAACTCAAGCGAAGGAGCTGTTTGCCTCGTTAGTGTATTGCAATGCAGTGGCGGCTCCTGTTACTACCACCGGTTTTCCACAAACTCGAATAACTGAAAGTCCCCCTTTTTGAAGCAAAATATTCAATTGCGAATACAAAATGTTTAGGTTATTTCTTTACAAGTCTCTACTAATATTATAAATGTGAAAGTATGGATGGATGTTTGTGACTGAATCACGCCAGAACGGCTGAACGGAATTGGATGAAATTCAGCACAGAGATAGATTAGAGTCAGGAGTAGAACATGGGCTACTTTTTATTCCGGTACACTGAGGGGCTAAGTTTTTTTATTCATTAAAAACTAATTCTCGGGCCAAAGAGCTAAGGTCAAATCTTGCGAAGGACGATTAAAGCCCCAATTCATTTTTCTGAACACTAATCAGGTTAGCTTAGCAGAATTTCGACCGATTATTTCAAACGAATCTGTTTATATTCTTTGCATTTGATGCATTTAAAATCAAATGTTGTTGATACATCGATCTTTTGAATTCACTCTGAAGTACTTTTAAATAAAAACAAAACAGATTAGAGAAAATAAAAAAAATTCTAACCTACATCGCGTTACCCTCACTGGTTTAGGAAAATCAAGTATTTGAGTTATGCCAAGTCCGCGCGGGATTCTTGTCAAATATGTTTTCATTCAAATTAAAAGTTTAAAAATGATGTGTATAATTCTGTTGTAGCTGTCTCCATCTCGATCCATAAATAAAATTTATTGGACCGGATTTGATTTGCTGTTTCGTTTTATTTCGGGAATGCACTGTAAATAAATTGTTTTTACCTTAATTGTGTGTTTCTTTTATTCAATTGCATTTATATATTTTTTGTATATGCTTACCTTTTTAAATGTACCGTGTTTAGATCAGGTTTCATTTATTTTTGATTTGTGATTATTTGATAACTTTTCTTACATAAACATTAAAATTTCCTCGCTATCAGAGTCGCGGGTAATAGGTAGTGGAGACAAAATGGATTTGAAACTCTAGACCATGCACCCATTGAATCTTACAATCACAGAGTATATAGAATTTCTTTCACAGATTTCATAACCATTTCATACTTGTGCTGTGTCCTAATGTCACCAACATACCCCTTCTGTCAAACTTCTGAGTCTTACTAACTCCTCGTTCGATTCTGTGTAGAGTGAACAGATGAATTGGGACTAGAGACGGCAGAGGTTTGGTCAATCTGATCATTAAATTTATTTTTGATTCTTAACCATGAGTGTACGGTCTGCGAGATCGCTAGCAAGGGATTTCTGGTCACCCCTATTCCAATATTAGCTCCATCGAATGGACTGATCCTTCAGCTTCCTGTTTCGTGACCTTTAATGCCTTTTTCAACCGATTTCAGCAGATTGTTTTTAAATTAATCCAATTATTTCTTTTGGGAAAGTCACTCGAACCAATCCTCCCTGCTAGTGTCCCAGTGACAAACAAAGACTGTCAATCGGTCTTCTTTACGACGACATGATAAGTGTGGGGAAGCAAAATGGTAGATTCACAATAGTATTTTCTGACATCAAACTTGAGGATTCCGAACGAATGTTAAACGAGTCACGAGATATAATGCATAGTTTCTTTCAATAGCATTCTGAAAGAACACTAAGCTTCATAACTCTAAGAGAATACACAAATCTAATATATAAAAATGAATATTTGTTTGTAGAATAGAATAATAAAAATAAAATAAATACTATTTACGCTTCTGCTTTATATATCCTTCAGTTTTACAGAATACATTCATTGCCGACAAGAAAATAAATATCATTCTTACTATCCTTCTTAATCAAACAAGATAAGTATTTCAAATTGCAAAACGTATTTCTGAGATTATTTCTTCTGCGGCTGCAAAGCGCCAGGTACCAGCTTGTAAAATACAATAACAAAGACTTTTCTAATTCCATTCCTTTCTGAAGTGATTGAGTAGCAAACATTCATCCGTCCAAACTTTGACATTTGTAATATATTATAGATTAATGAATAAAGAATATTTGTAATATATTCTTTTATCCCCATTCTTTCTTATTCATTTTGATTAAATATGTAAATACTCAATCATTTTTTACAAATTATGCGCAAATTTTACGTAATGCAGTTTTGCGACTAAATTAAGAGAACTTTCTCATAAAAGAATTTTGTCTAAAAAGATCTACGGTTTTAATGAAAAGAATTATGGCAACATCTTTCACCTATATTGGTACATTTAACTATTTATTTCACTTCTAACCAGCAGAGAGGCAACTTATAAATAATAATGATTTTACAATCATTTATAGTACGCACAGAAGTTTAAATAGATTAAGAACGTCACCATATCATTCTCATTACCTAGAATTGCCCTTTGAACCAGACACATTGATTAATTGATTAAAAAATAATACAAATGTTGTGCTTTCTTTAAAAAGCAGGTGTCTAATATTATTATTTGATATTGTGTCAAAAAGTGTAGTTCGAATTAAATGTCTTTTCAATGTTTATTGTCTATTTTTGGTATTTTTGTTATTTAACAATAGTTTTAAAATATAGTTTTATAAAACAAACTGTATATACAAATTGTTTAATAACCCTTTTTTCATTATGCGGATGATTTATATTACTAATTGTGAGGTAGGAAGTTTGTGAGCATTTCTAAAATTATGGAAATTAGCTTTGAATCCACGTTTACAGTAGATAACCCGTGTAATGCATTCTTGATATAATTGACTCCTAAAAATTTTCAATTATAGATCGTTATTTCAAAAACTGATTTTCACATATTTTTAATATATACATGTAATACTTTTCAATTATTCTTGTTTGATAGAGACATTCAATCTACTAATTTTTAAAAACCACCATCAAAGCGAAATGTTATTTTTTTTACTAATGCCTGCGTGCATCGATACAATAAACCTTTATATAGATAGAAATACCTTATGATTTAACTAATGTTTGATTAATAATAAATTTATGCATAATAAAAAGCAAAATATCTTATTACAAACAAAACATCGAATGGCTCGTTTGCTTTAAAAAATAATGCTATTCTAAATAATGCACGCATTTAGAATAATTACGTGGAAAATAAAATAAAATCTTTCATTTTACCGATTCTCTTTCACAGTGAAGAGTTAAAAGGCCAAAAAGTAACAAAAACTTTTATGCAGGTGTCTGTATAATTGGATTACGCACCATTCCATTATTTTACCTTATTGTCTCATAAAATATGTAATTATATCTTTTGTCAATAAGACCTTAACAATAAATTTCTTATAAAAACATAATGATATTTTGACTCGTAGCGTATTAAAAACGCTACGGTCTTATTATTGGGGTATATATATATATATATATATATATATATATATATATATATATATATTCCACATTAGTGTTCTAGTGATAAACAAGGATTGCAAATATGTCTTCTGTACGATGACATTATGAGTGTGGGAAAGCAAAGATTTAAAACAGTAATTTTTAACAAGAAACTTGAGAATTGTGAACGAATTTTAAACGAGTCACGAGATGCAATCAATAGTTTCTTTCATGACCGTTCTAAAAGAATACTTAGCATTACAATCCTAAAAGAATACACAAATATGATACATCAAAATGAATATTTGTTTGTAGAATAGAATCATAAAAGTAGAATAAATACTATTGATGCTTCTCCTATATCTCCTTCTCCTTATATTTTAATGAATGCATTCAGTATCGGAAAGAAAA
>JAPMOQ010050829.1:5410-99337 GCA_026543055.1 Argiope trifasciata
GTTACAGGCGACTCTCAATAGCGGGAAACGATATACCTGGCACCACATATATAGACATACTTAAATCGATATATATATATATATATATATATATATATATAGGAAGGTTGATTTATTCACTGATATTCTGATTCTTCTTTACACAGAGAAATAATGTACACCATATAATAAAAATAAAACTTAATAATTCTTCTAACAATATCAGTTAATAAGATCCAGTACTTTGAAATTGAGTACTATTTTAAATTCTTTAAATTAAAATTTAATTTTAGGAACTAGCAATTACAATAATCCCTGTTAGGATTTAATATATATTTTCGAAGATTAAAGTATTACAACAAAAAAAAGTATCAAAGTTTAAAAAATGGTGCAAGAAAATTTTCTATCTTGTATATATCTTCTTTTCTGTCTTTTTGGTTTTCTATAGAAAATAAATTAGAGCAAAAATTTTATTTAGAATTAATATGTTAAATATTAATATTCAGATAATAAATACATTTTCATATTAAAAATTTAAGATTTTATTATTTATTTAATTTGAACCTATTTAATATAAATGCCAAGTATTTCAAAATCTAAAAAGAAAGTATCATATCTATTCTCTAAAATTTATTTTAGATAAAATTCTTATTCACTTAAAAGCTGGTGCAATTATCACACAACTGTAATGTTTTACTTTTTATAAAAGTATAAATCGTAAACAAGCAACAAACATATTTATTATCGACAACCAATAAAGAAATTTCTGAACGAAACAATGTCAAATTCCATTTGATATCTAATCAATATATTTCAAAAGAATGTATAGTGACACAATTCTAAATTTAAAGTTCCTTTTTTCAAATATGGTCTTTAAACAGAAAAAGATATAAAACACATTTCACATCAGGATTTCTGATTCCTTCACTTCAATTGACATAAAACATGCTCACTTCATTAATTTTTAATTAGTCCATTAACTATAAAATAATTTCTCTTTTATATAAATAATCATTCCACAAGAGTTTCATTTTTAATCAAATTTGTGGAATATATACTCATCTACTTAATTTTCAAATATGTAACCCGTTTAAAATTGTATATAAAATATTTCATTGAAAATTCTACTCGTTTTAAAATATCAGTTGCTGGCAAATGTATCTAATTATAAAATAACTTTTAAAATAAATAAATTAGACAGAACTCAACAATAAAAATTTAATATTTCATATAAAAATACAGATAAACATTTCAATTGTAAAAAAAAAATTCAGGCATACATGAAACAGTTTTAAACAAAATAATTTATTATGAATATATAGCGAGTGGCTTATCAAAAATTTCAACAAGTTTTGCAAATATGCAATTTAATCCCTTAAAAACTCATTAATATCAAAATAATCTATGTTTATTTTTAAATGTTATAGACTAAAAAATCATGTCTTTCATACACTTTTCTTTCCAACCAACATCTTAAAAATAAACATAGAAATAATTTTTTGAAACAAATATCCAATAACTTAAATCTTAAAAATAATTTATTAATAGTTTTATTTACAAAATTATGTAGCACTGAAAATTAAAGATAAGAAAGATGCAATTATATTTGGTAGATTTCTCAAATTAAAATGGCTTATTAGAAACAAGAGCACTTTACAAAAATTTTAAATGTTCCAGAGAACAGCATATGTCTCATGCTTTAAGAACAAAGATTGTGGTCATCTTCAAAATTTCTTAACTGTAGTACTTAAAAAATCTGCAAAATTATCTAAAACATTGAAGATTTCAAATATTTTGATACACATACATATTTTCAATTAATTTAATTTACAATGCAACGGTAATTTTTCAAAAAAAAAATTATGTAAAAAGTATGCAATGGCTTATCACTTTATTCATTACACAGTAGATGCAGAACTAAAATATGTATAATCAAAAATGTGAGACAAAAATCTGTTAGCAAAATAAATAAATAAAATCTTGACTTATAGAATGAAGAACTTTGGTTAAGCTACAGTTATTTCAATGAATTATGGCCAAAATTTTTACTATAGACAAAATCCCTATCAAAAGAGTTACTTGAGAGAATTTTTAATCAAAAAACTTATTTTTGTAAACAAGTATTTTTGATTATGAGAATAAACAACATTTCATAATTGCTATATATTCACAGAAAAGAATCCAACAGTAGTGGTAGTGAAAATGAAAATATTCTTTTTTTTAAATAACCCAACAGATATAAAAACTCATTTTTTTTTTAATCACACTGTAAAGGCGAATTGTCACACGGATGGATGACAACAGACCTATTTTACAATTTCGAGAATTTCGGGGGCTCTTTTGATCTGGAGATTGTAGCCTCAGCTGCTTTGAGTACATCTTCACTCTGAAGCATTGTCATGTTCCAAAAGGTCATGAATTCCAGCCCTTCCTTGACTGAATGATCACGAGAATAGTTCAGAGCAATCTTCGTTCCTTGCACTGCAACGGGGCTTTTGGACGCAATCAGAGCAGCCAGGTCGAATGCTGCATTCATCATCTCCTCCTTAGAAGGAAATATCTTACTCACAATCCCAATTTCCTTGGCGTCCTTCGAATCAATGGGTTTGCAAGTGAAAATGTATTCCCTCAACAGGCTGTCGTTGCCCACAGCTTTCGGCAGTCGCTGTAGAATGCCGATATCGGCAGCCAAGCCGATGTCGATCTCCTTGATGGCGAAGTAGGCATCTTCCGTGCAATAGCGCACGTCGCAGGCGCTCACAAGATTGGCCCCTGCTCCAAGGCATCCGTTGTGGATGGCTGCAATCACCGGCTTTTGGCAATCTTCTATGGCGGTAAAGGACTGTTGGAACTGGGCGATCGTCGCTTGCAAATACTTTGCCTTTCTGGCAATATCATCTTTACTAACTATTTTGGAAGTGAGATCCAGCATATCAGAAAAATCCAGACCAGCGGAAAACATGCGCCCGTTACCAGAGACGACAGCAACACGGCAATCTTTGTCATCCTTGATTTTTCGGAAACAGTCGAGAACTTCATGCCAAAAGATTTTATTAATGGCATTTAATTTATCAGGTCTGTTCAGCTGAACATGCAAAACATGATCTCGGTCAGATGTGACCGATAAGGTTTCATATTGATAATTAGATGTGCTAGACATAGGTCGAGTTAATTTCTTAAAAGAGTGAATAGAAATTTTGGAGCGCAAAAGACTAGAAACATTAGCACAAAACATTCCAAATTCTTACTTTGGAAATGTTTCAACACGTTGATTATTAAAAATTGTACCGAGTTATGAAATCAAAACTTGTGACACCTATGTACACAGACGGAAATACTTTATTTTAACTCAACTCACATCAGTTCAAAATCAGCAAATTATCATAACAAAACAATTTTTTATATATATATCCATTGCTAAAGGCTGATGTTAGTTAATTTATAACAAATCTTGTGTTTTCAACGAACATCATTCAAAATTATTTTTAAAAATTGCAACTATTTCACTTTTATGAAAATCCTTAATTAATTCAATATGATCATTTTTTTAGAAATTATCAACCAATAACTTTTAATTTCATTTGAAATTGCAGAAAAACTCAACTATGCAGAAACTGACTTTGATTTTTTTTTTCAATATTATTATTGGAAAACGTTATTCAATCATGTATCGTTTAAATTTGATGAACGAATGATAACATTAGAAGTAAAACCGCCATATGTTTAATACACCAACCTTGTCATCGCTGCACACAAACAAAACATAATCCATCTGAACTTCTCAAAGGATGATTCATTCTGAGTAATTCTGCGACGTTTATATGTATCTGTTCTTTAATAATTACTGTAAAGAAATTTTAAAAGAAAATAGTTTGAGTATAAATGTGATGATTAGAGTGTAAGTTCGCCCGTTCATCCATCATGTGCGAAGACGACGCCGTAATTGCTACGAACGATGACGCTGCTCTCTGTAAACGATACGCGGTCGCTAAAGGTTACTGGAGTGATCCTTACATAGAATATTTCATTAAATCCACTTCGGAAAGAAAGGCGCCTGAAATCAGCCGTGGATATTACGCGAGAGTCATGGGAATGAAAATACTGCTGGATCAGTTTCTCACAACCACCAATTATAATTGCCAAGTGATCAATATTGGGGCCGGATTCGATACCTTGTATTGGAGATTGAAGGATGAAAATGTGTCCTTAAAAAGTTTCATTGAAGTGGATTTACCTCCAGTCACCTCCAGAAAATGTTACATCATCCGAAATCGGAAAAATTTACTCCGTATGGTTGCTACAGAAGATGATGATATACAGTTTTCAAGTTGCGAGCTCCATGCAGGGGAATATCATCTGGTTGGAGCGGATATTCGCAACACAGGGGAACTTGAAACAAAGCTGCTCTCTGGTTTGGTGGACACATCCTTGCCCACCGTTTTCTTGGCTGAATGTGTTCTGGTATACAATGAGGAGCATCTCACATCTGCCCTGCTGAAATGGATTGCCGAACATTTCCGAACAGCCCTGTTCATCAACTATGAGCAAGTGAATATGGGTGATAAATTTGGATCCGTGATGATTGAAAATCTGAAGAAACGGGGCTGCAATCTTGCCGGAGTATCTGTCTGCTCCGATCTGGAATCTCAACGGAGGCGCTTCACCACGGCAGGTTGGGACGGAGCCAAAGCGTGGGACATGATGGAGGTGTACCAGCACCTGCCCTCGCAAGATGTGGAGCGGGTGGAGCACCTGGAGTTTCTGGATGAACAGGAACTTCTTCAGCAACTCCTGCAACATTATTGTATAACTGTAGCTTTTCGAGGTGAAAGTCTTGAAGATATTGGCTTCAACTAAAAACATTTCTGGATGCAGAGAAAAAAAAATGAAGAAATGTGTGTCAAATGTCAGACTCAGCTTGTGCCAATTTGGCAGTTTCATCTTTCTCCTTACCCAGAATCAATTTCAAATCTTTAAAGGCTGCCAAATAGGAGATATTGTAAATGCTCCAGATTAATTTGACTTTTAGCTTAAGTCATGTTTTTATTTTTTTCCCCCTCATCCTATATAAATAGTAGGTAAATTACAGTGGATTATTTTTTCCATTTGTTATCTGTACCAGATAATTTACGTTTGTGTATGGAAAAAAAAAATTGCTTAGTTGTTCTAATGATTATTACTTGCTTCTGTTAGCTGTTTTTTATTATCTCTTTTTGTGTTTTCAGCCTACACCTCTTCCCTTTGAAAATTTTAAATGAAGAATCTTATAATAAGAAATGTGAATACTAGTCTGTTAGTAAGGCTCCAAATGTTGTGAATAATTTATATCAAGAGAGACACTGAATGGAAAATTAATAAAGAATCGAAAATTAGTGTTCCTTGTATGATACCATAAAGAAAGTGAATGATAGTTCTACATCATGTGGTGCCAACAAAAAAGGTGATTGTTGACGCTAAGGTTTTACAGATATTTTTAAGGCCTCCTTTGCTGGAATTGATCAAAATGTGTTAATATAATTAGTTTTGCTGAAATTTTTTATATTATTTTCTTTGGAAAAATCTTCAAGTAAGATTATTTTTCATTGAATTGTAAGGGATATAAAATCAAATTCTATGTTACATTTGTTTCTTCCATAAATTATATTAGAACTTCTGAGGAATATGAAATACACCTTTGTTATGTTTGTTTCTTTCATAAATTATATCAGACTTTATATTTCAATAAACTTTTAGGAATATCTATATTTATGTGATAAAATTTTTTATTTATTCCTTTCCGTTGTTCTCAATTGAAAAGAATTTTTTAAATAGAACTTAAATCTTCTGGGTAAACAAAAACGGTCCTAATTTTAATTTTGAATGTAGAAAAGATTTCATTATAAGTTATTGTTGTATGTTTAGTGATCATCAAAAACTACTCCTATTTTATTTATCTTTGTTGCTCTTGTGATAATTATTATTATTGAAAAATTAATTTAAAATTTCAAATAATCTAACCTGTTACCACTCAAGTTAATTATTTAATGCATATTGATTACTGCAATTTCTTTTAGATTATGTTAAATTATTAAGATTAAGAAAAGTGTGAAGCTAAATTAAATTTCATATATGTTTAAGTATTTAGGGAAATTAGTTGGAAAGCATTTTTAAAAGGTGGGAGAAGACAAAAAACTTTTAAATTTTTTCAATTTTTTTGAAAATAAAGAAAATCCAAAAAGGAAAATATTTTTAAATATGACATTTCAATGTGAAAATATAAATTATTGGTATAAGTTAGGCAAGTTCTTATAGGAAATTGAAAATTGTTTTTTAAATTTGGAAATACATATTCATTTCTTAGACAAATAAAAAAAAACAATGTAGTTACAAAAATGAAATGTAACTACTCTATAAAAAATTCTTTACATAGTATGTTGAGTTTTAAATGGGTTAAATTAGTTAATGAAAAAAATTTAATGATCAAGGGTTTTTTTTTTTTTTTTTTTCCTTATGAGTTTATTTCTTTGTAGTATTAATGAAGTTAATTCAAAAGTTTTATTATTTCATCTGTACATTTATTTGCTATACAAAATCTCTTCAAATAATCTTTTGCTATAATTCTTGTTATCATGCATGTTATTTCTATTCACTTACCATTTAATTTTTAGATCTCTAGTATAATATGAAATTCATGAGTATAGATTTTGAAAGAATCTTAAAAATTCTTCAAAAAATATTAATGAAGAGTATTAACATTCCATGTAGCATAATATTTTGCTTGATATTACACATTATTGCTTAATGTTATATAATATTTTGAAAAACATTCAATATCAAACAATAATGTATAATGCCTTTATGCTACCTGCAATCTATCACATGTAAAAATATCATCTATTTTCAAAAATAGCTCTGTTATTTATCTAACTGTATCTCATGATTATGTACATTTTATTCTATACTGACAAAAGTAAAAGGAGAGTAAAAGTTTTGAATTTTGATGGAAGGGGGGGGGGATGAGAAATTTTAATACTGTTCAATAAGGAGAACAAGACTGATCTGAACTTCTTAAAAAATTAAATTCAAATGTACTGTGTGTTTCAAAAAAAATCATATTAATTTATTGCTGTTGCGAGTCCTTGCTTTCCAACTTATATGAGACAAACTTCATCAAAACATTCAGCACCTTTGTAAAGTGTGCATGCAAATTTAATTTCCAGCCTTATTCAAAAAAAAAAAATTGAAGCTTGATGTGTTTCACATTTACAACAGATAAAAAATGCTTTACAAATTGCTCCTAGATGAGACGGAATACAGTCTGATGAGGATTAGTTTGTTTCATGTCTGTGACAAGTTGGAAACATTTTGCAACTCAACCAGCCCCAAACAAAACGCCATATGATCTTGAAAGATTTGATCTATTCCATGCTTAAATTGAGGGCTGACTTTTAGCTGATTTGAGCAATTGCTACAAATTTACTATAAAAAATTTCAAAATAAAATAAATTACTAGTTGATTTTTTTATCATTAATTTTAAGATTTTTTTTCCTTTCATATTTTTAAAGTGTATGTTTAGTTTGTTTATTAAAATATTTTTCTTCTTGGTTATATTTATTAAGATTTTTCTTTATAAAATGATTTGCTGATTATTTATTATTGATATAAATTGTTAAATATTAAAAATAGATCTTTTACATCATTTTTAATTTGAAAAAGATCATTTTCATATACTGTTCACATTCTAATTTCCACTTTTCATTGTTAAAATTTTTATTGTTGTTCCATTTGCTTTAAATTAGCCAAATTCTAATGTGTTTAAAAGGTGACAATGGGAAGAGGTAATGTGTTTCATCCATTTTGAACCAAAACATAAATTGAAAAAATGAAGAAGAAAAAAGTGTCAGCTTTCTGCAATTGCTGTATAAATGGAAAATGTTCAGTTTGTTTTATAAACTTTAGTGCTTTTTGTGTTTTTGCATTTATACATGGTTTCAATTGTCTGATTGTATTCCATTCTTCTGTTTGGCTATGGCTATTAGAATGAACTGTATATGCATCATTATGTTAAAAGGAGTAGTTGAGATAATATTGTATATTTGTTGCCATCAGACGGTTTGATTTTGGCTAAAAAAATTTGTGCTTTTAATGGATTAATCACTCATAAAACTTGATATTAAAAGTGAAAATTTTCAAAAAAGAATTAAAGCTATATATATATGCCCTGTATAGATTATTATTTATTATTGTTATCAATTCAAGTTCCAATAATACCCAATTTACAATTCTTTTGTTTAAAACTATAATTTTAATAATTATTGTAATTTCATAGTTCTTAATTTTTTAACCAAGTGTATGTGTATTATTTAAAGTATTTAATAATGATATGTTCTAAATAGAGAGAAAGAGCTTCAGTAATATGAATCTGTTAAAGTAAAATATTTAATACTGGTGTTTCATACTTTTTGTTTTGTTTCATTTTGAAACAGCCGAATTGTTTATTGTGAGTCTTGTAACAGAATTTAGATATTCACTTATTGAATATCATCATTGAAAATGCAAGGCCTACATGAATTTTTTTTTTTTTCCAACTGGTTGAAATCCACCAATTTGTACTCAATTATAAATAGCTAATCACTACTACCAAAACAGCACTAAACTGTGTTGACAGATAATAATTAATATATATTAGCTATTTGGCATCCATTTATGATGTGAGGGATACAGAAAGCTAAATGGAGCTTTTGGTGTATAAACATTCTACACTTTGAGTGATGATCTGTATAGAAATAGCCAAAATCATTTAATCATATATATCATGGTATTAAAAGGTATATTTCATTCTGTTTACCTGCTTATTGATTATTTATTCATTACAGTAGAATATTAATTTTATCTGTCATATTTTAGTTTATCCAGATAGAATACTGAAATCCTTTCCATTCTTCTACACTCCATTTCAAATAAATTTTTAAAGCTAAAACAATTATTAAAGATTTTAAGTATTATTAGAACAACTGTAAAATATTCTTCTTTTAAAAGAAAGAAAGTGAAGTACTTTCCTTTTAGCTCGGTTCAAAGCTGCCAAACTTTAACAATGAGTGTTGGTAATGAGGGAAAAGTGCCAACATTCAAGCTTGGCAGCAGTTGGGATCTGGCGAATGAAGAAGTACCAAAAGTTATATATAATAAATCATGGGATTGTTTAGCTGTTTCGTATTCATGACTGTTTCTTATACATATTTTTAATGTTTTGGAAAATGAAAGTTTTTCTTATTCTTGAAATAAAATGAGCCATTTGAGTAACTAGTCATATAAATATTAGCATTAGAAGTTGGAGATAATTATCCAGTTTGGAAATGAAAATTCTTGTCTTACTTTTATTGCTCATAATTTGTATATGCAAGTGTGTCAGAAAATTCCATTAACATTCCTCACTGTACCTTAGGAAATAATTGGAGGTGGGGAGAATACTATTTTTAATAGAAAAAAAAAATTTGAGGTGCAATTTTTTTTAAATGCCAATTTAGGTATTGGTCTGCACTCTTTATTTTTATTATTTAATTGTATAATTGTAAAATAAAAGTCTTTAGTAGCAAATACTTTTTATGTTTAGATTTTTTTTTACTTAATTTGTTACAAATGGAATGTTTCAATGATAATTTTCTGGTGATTACTTGCTATATAATAAGTTATATATGTGATTTTATTTTTAAATGCATTTAACCTTCATAAAAAAAGTGATGCTTTTATAATTCTTTAATTTTTGGTTCATTCAAGATAACTCAAACTTAATATGTGATTGTGATACGATGTTATAATTCTTTATTCCTTCATTTAACTATGCAGTATTTAACAGAATATAACTTCTTTGCTATTAATTGTGTGGTATGTTTATTACTTTAAATCTGAAATGTTAAAATGTCATACCACATTTTTGTGCAATTGAAAAGTTTGTCTTAAAAGTCATGTGTAATATTTTCTCAAAAAATGTATTATAATATAAAATAATGTTTTGAAATCAAATTGGGTTTTATCAAACGAACCTTTGGGAGCTTTCATGGCTTTTCATTTCTTTCTGATGATTTGTGATTGAATTTGTGAATAAAATTTCAAGATTGATTATTCAAAAATCTGCTTCAAAGGAAGAATTTTGTACATCTGGGGGGTGGGAAAGATGGGGTGTTTGACCGAATGCAAAATTCATGAAGAGGCAAAAACTTTGCTCAGTTTTAAAAGCATCTGTTAAGAAATCCTGATAACTTCATATTATCACTTTGTTTAATTAGATGCTTTATATTTATATATTAAAAATGTGAGTGTGTTGTTGTTATAAGTTTTGTGTTTATTTTATTGTAATTGTGATCCCCAAATGTGATATGCTCTTAAATCGCTCTATATATCATCTATGTGTTATTTGTATGTGTTGTTTTAACAAGATTGCTATGCTCTTTAACACTTTGTTTGAATTTCATAGGTTGGAAATTAAAATAAAGTCTTGTGAATCATTGTATCAAATCGTATTACTTTTTCAAAAAGAGTTCCCTTAACCATTTCTTTTGTTGTGTATCTTAGTTTAATTTCGCTTGTTTTATGCTTTTGAATGCAATTTTAACGAATTTTTACTTCCTGACTTACTGGAGTTTTCTTAACATAAAGCTTCGCGTTAGCACAATATCAAAATATTTTCAGTACTGTAAAAGCTCTTTATTCGCGGGGTATATGTTCCATAAATATGCCGCGAATACAGAAACCGTGAATACGGAATGGTAATTTATATGGGATTACAGGGGATACGTTCCTAGGTGACAAAATTAAAAAACAAGCATATATATATATATATATAACTGAAGTTTTTAAACATTTTTATTCATTATCTTAAGGCTTAGGCAATGGTTTGAAGAATTTTCTCTTGTTTGACAGTTTTTAAAAGCTCCTTCCATTCAGACTGATTCGCAGCAGTCTCATTAGCCATTCGCCTCTTAAAAATAAGACTTCGTTCCATAAACGGATCAATGTTCATAAAGAAATCGCAAAGCTCATTTGACATTCTTAAATCTTCACTAAGGTTTTTCAAATTGAATGTCACTTTTCCAGTGCTTGTTGAAGCCTCTTCAATGGGCTGTGAATTCAACATTTCCTCCAAGTCGGTTTCAGTGAGATCTTCATCTTGCGATTCAAGCTATTCCTAAATGTCACTTGATTCTATCTATTCAAACCCACCTCATCCTATTCCATTCGCGATTTCGGCTATGTTTGCATTTAACAGCATACTGTTACGAACCTGTGGTTTTGCTTCCCCGCGCTAAAACTGTCATCGTAAGGAAGACAGATTGACAGTAATATGTATTGAATAGTGAATGGGTGTGACGTCAGAGGTCCCAAGGCTTGGCAACGAATTTGGCGACAAAATGGAAAGTACCTGAAATAATCGAGAATTTTCCCGATCCATCCACTAGGAGCCGAGATCCATCCAGAACGCTCCTGATTGGTCCAGAAGATGTTTGCCCCGCCTACCACCGGTATATATATATAAGGCAGGCGGCTGAGTAAGAGAGTGAGAGAGTTATTTCACCCTCGGACACCGTTGTAACATCAGACGACGTCGCTGATGATCACGACATCTACTGAAAGCCAGGCCTTAAATATTCATTTCAGTACAGGAGATCAAGCCCCTATCTTGAAGGGCTAGGTGCTCCGTCAAACACATCGTTACTAAGAGAGTGAGAGAGTCGGATAAAGTCGAAGCGGAGAAAAGGGAAAGGAGATCTGAGGAAGAATCCAGTGGAGTCAAGCCGAAGTGCGGCAGTGGAGAGAAGCCGAAGCTGAACGATCTAGTGTTCAACGAAGACAAGTAGCGCTGTGGAATTTATAGAGAAGACCTAAGAGAGAGAGGTCTTGAACTGAGGAGTCCTGAACGGAGGACTGTTGTTTGGCTTATTCTGACGAAGCCTGCGTCGTGTGTCGTAGCCCATTGTGTCGTCGTCGGGAACGGAGATGTCCCGAATTGAGGAGTAGTCCTGTTGTGCGAAGTAGTGAGTCGACAGCAACGGCAAGAAGAGACAAAGGAATAGTTCAGCCTGTTCTGGAGAGACCCATGAGGTGTAAAGCGAATCCCTTAAAGATTCCCTCTCCGGCTGAATCCTGTCTGGCCGCTCTGTGGACATTGTCACTACAGAATTTCTGCCTGTGGACTACTATCTGCAGTGTGCTGTCCTGTGTGTACGTCTCGGCTGTAAATAGTTGTCTCCTGTTCATATTTGTGTTGTGAATATTTGTCGTCTGTGTGCTGTCCTGTCCTCATCCTGTGAATAAACTTCTGTATTGTGTTCGTCAACTAAAGGACTGATCATTGTGCATGTTCATCATCTCTAACACCATACACAACCACTATATACAAAGTAAAAAAAAGAACCCGACGGATTTTAGTAATATAAGAAATCCGTAACAATACTTTAGGCAAAGTTGTAATAAGATTCTGATAGATCTATAAAATCTATTTTACTGTTTTTATTAGTCCATTTGACGGCATTTACAAAGGATATTGGATTGGATACCTATTTGAATCCTTTTATTATTATGTATGCACTTATTAGATACGCGAATAAAGAAATGCTTAGCCGCGAATAAAGGAATTGAGTCGCATTTTTTTAATCCGCGAATGAAGGAAGCGTGAATAAGGAGCTTGTACTGTACTACTTATGTGCCAATCGACCTACTTAATTAAATTTTGGCTTCCTATTAGCGGAGCAACTTGCTAGTGAATTTCCGAAAGAATAGATTCAGAAATTTTATAATGTTCGCCTTTGGCAACGTATTGTTTGCCCGGAGTAATGATTTATAAAATTTCCAATTAAATATTTATGTACTTTGGTTTTCAATACTTTGATCAGCAAAATATTCCTAAGCTTTGAATTTTAATAGTTAGATAACTCATGTTATATCATAGAAGTCATGCGAAAAGCATAGAAAGCATTAAACAACTAAAATCAATTTCCAGAACACATTAAAAATTAAATTATTTCGTGAAAATGAAACTAAAAAACATTTTGGAAACGAAACAAATTATGACGGAATCGAAATTAAAATTTACTACAAGAAGTTTTACGGAGTTCAACTACAAGATGTAAACAGAAATAAAAGCCAAATGAAATAAAACCTATTTATAAAGCAAACCTAAATTAAAATAATTTAGGAAGCGAAACAAAACTAAAATTATTCGAGCAAGATTAAAATTTAGAAACTATCATTATATTTAGTGGGCTCTAATGCAGCTAATACTAAAATATAGATGAATCTAAATAAATTAGCAATATAAGCCAAGTAAAAAGGAATACAGTAGAATCAAAATTACAACAAATAAAAACAGAACCCGTCCTGAAGACATTTCCAAGGGTCACCCTCAGATAAGGACAGAGCTGGCCTTCTCTATAAAGGGGCCCGGGTGCAAGAAACTATTTGGGGCCTTAAATTTTTAGCAAAGTAAAAAAAAAAAAAAAAAAAAAAAAAAAACGAACATTCGCATATCTAATACTATAATACGAGGAATGGTTGTCAAGTCGAAAATCGCCCCAGAATTAATAAACTCCGGTAAACTTGGGGGTCGGGTTTTTGGCCACGAGGAATCGATTGGCGCCGGTTTTGAAGCGCTACGGTCCATCAGTTCGGAGTTACAGGTAGGATATTTTCAAACTTTATTAGTTCGCCATAATGGCTACTTGAATTTTCAAGCGGTAACGTGCTACCATCTATAGCCAATATGGCGAACTAATAAAGTTTTATGTTTATGCTATTATAGGTTTATAATATGTTTCTTATGTATGTATATATGTTTGGTTTTTCTAAATAAATTTGTCAAAAATATTGAACTTCAACACACTTCAATCTTTACCTTTACTTTACCTTTGTATAGAATAGTTCCCTTTCCAAACTCTAACTTTGTTTAGAATAGTTTACAATGGTGCACTTTAACTGGTTATTTTTTCCCCAATGGTTTCACAAATTTTCTTATGGCATGTATTGTTTTGATAAATCACAATTGAAAATTTAAATCTTCGAGTTAGCTTCGATACCTGTTTTCTCCGAGCGGAGCTCGGTCACCCGCTGGTTTATTAATGCGTGATTTTGTTTTTGCTATTCATTACTCCAGGAAAATGACAGTTTTCTCCATTTCTTTTCCGATAGTATAGAAAAAGCGTTTAAGCATTATACCCATATGCTTGACCGAAGATAATCCTTTATTTAATTTTAATTTGCTGAAAAAGGGTTCGGCATGTAACTGGCAATGCAAAGAATTGTAAAAATATATTACATTAGATATAGACAAAAGTAGATGGCTGATGATTTGCAACGTGTTTTGGACGGGTGAAAAAATTGTAATCCAGAAATCCTATTATTCTTTGTACACAAGTTATAGAATATAATGGTGAATAAAATGAGCCAACATCTGAGAAAAATCTTGAGATGTAAAGAATCTATGGGTAAAAATATAAGTATATATACATTTTTTCCAAAAATTCGCAGCTAAATGTTTTTAAAAACGCCTATAAATGACACTATATTTCTTTGGGTTCATTTCCTTGACCTTATTATTCAAAACTTTTGCTGAAATTTTTATATAAATACTTCTATTAGTTTTTTCTGTATCATGTTAATGGTGGATAATTTTTATAAAAATTTAAATTTTGAGAAAATTGAAGCTAAAGAAAAAATTTTATCTGAAAAATATGTGACCCTGGATTATAGGTCAGGTCTTATTTTTCCTAGAAAACATAAACTGTTTTGCAGTCGGATACCTTAACTAAATGATGAATTGACTTTAGTCCATATTCTATCGATCTTTACCAATGATTTTTTTTTGAACAATCTTCTCATCTGAAGTGGTAAACTGGATCGCGTATAAGAAGTAATGTTAAAAGAATTCAATTTTGTATCAATGTCAAAAATTCGATATTATTTATTGATTCCACCTTTTTAGTGATCTTTCACGATACTAGCATGTTTTAACATCTTAATAAGCCAGTAACTGCCACAAAACAACAGTGATCACTTTTGTATAGTGAATAAGTGACTCGGCTGCAAATCGGAAGATTACGAGTTCGATCCTTTGCGGAATTCAATCCTACGCATTGGCACAATTCCGTTAACACTTACGCCAAAAGTATCATTCATTGAAATTAAAAAGAAAGTCTCGCTTAGACCCTAGTCAGATGCATGGAAAAAAGGTTTAAGTCAATAAATTTCCTTTTTAATATCTCAATGAATTTTACAAATAGAAGCTGGAATGTCTCCTAATGATTTTCAGTATTCTACTTTGATAGATTTGATGCATTTCTTGCGGAGTGAGACTTTCTGGTAACTAGCAAGTACGTCTTCAACAGTAATCTGTTCAAAATATGAGTTCGATTCCGTGACCATTTTTACGAGATAATCGCCTTTTGATTTCAATAAGCATATGAATGTGTGGTGATATCTTAATAAAACAGATAACATCTACAGGACACGAGCATGCTTTTGCCTTTTGGTTATGTTACTGGCCTTCCAACCCAAGGGTCCCAGGTTCTATTCTGATCCAACCTCACCTTCCTACAAATGTTTTAAAGTCCTAGCCAATATACAATTTTCAGATTGTTTTATTCCAATTAGAGTTTTAAAAAATGTGTTTAATAAGAATGAGTTCTTAAATGAGTGAAGAACAGAAACATTATTTCCAAACATCAGGGTTTTTTTTTCTTCTTCTTCCTCTTTTTTCTTTCTTTTTTTTCGGGAAGTGCGAGCTCATTTCTAAGATTTGAAAGGTTACTAAAATTTCAGCTATAAAAATGGAAATATGATTATTGTTACAAGGCCTTAAAATTTTACTTATTAACACGGAAAAATAAGAAATTGTTATCGATATTTTATCATGATTACATAGTAAGAGACACAGCCGCAGAGCCACAGATTTATCACTTCTGCAACAATTTTTTATCGGCCATTTATTAGTACTTCAAACATAGTATGAGTAAATTATTATGAAAGAAAGTAAAAATATATAAAATAACAGCACTATATAATACCATCCATACTCAAATAAATTTATTAAAACATGCATTTTGTGTGAAATGTACTAATATTCAAAATGGCAACAATATTGTTGGGATTGATTTGCACTTTTTAATTAAAATTCATGAACAAAAAACTATAATTTTTGAACATCTATCTATCGTTTATAAAAATTGAATGATAGCATTGTAGGTGTGAATTCATTCATTGTTTGATTTTTTTTTTTTTTTTGCAACCAATATTTTTAGATCCATTTTACCAATGAGCCAAATACGCTTACAGTTTGACTGTTTGTTGTGTATACATTCTAATTTTTGTCGCCTGAAAGCACGATTTAACTCAAAAACACACTGTTTTGATGTTGTGTCATTTTTTTTTTTTTTTTTTTTTTTTTTTTTTTCCAATGCGGTTCTTCGGTCCTGAGCTAGTCCAACAGACCCTACAAATTCTATATTGATAGGGTGGTTTCTGTTTCAAATAGGGAATGAAGATATAAAGTAAGTTTTGGCTGATTGGAACAGGAGGATAATGAAGGTCGAAATAAAGGAGTATAACGATCGATCTAAAACAACACAAAATGTTAATTACAAACTTTTTTTACATGAAATTTTAAAACTCTGGTTTTGAGTTAGCACTAACTTGTATGGCGAATTTCATATATGTGGTGCTAGATTTATCTAAATTCCACATACACATATACAAAAAATATTTTCTATACTTATAGGTATAGAAAAGAATTCAAAGAATTCAATAAAATTTCAAATGATTCATTAACTTTCACGTTGCACACTTTTGTAGAAAATATACTTCATATATAGTTTCCTGAACCCCCTGCCCCTATTAGCTTAAAAGTTAGGACCATTAGTTAGTTTAAACTTGTTAATAATTTAACCGTAAAAATTACATTTGATGTTATGAGAGATCATTTAATATTTTTAATTTACAACATACAAGATTCACAATTCTATGAATCTTGGACCATGCATTTCAACTATTTGGTTAGATGAAGAGGTTTTCAATCTTTTAAATAACATAATTTTTATTTAATAAATCTTAATTGACTGATGTTTTAAAAAATATTTTTCTCTCAAAATATAATTTATTTTAAATTACTACTACTATTTATATTTATTTTTCTGTTCGATTTGGCAAGAACGATTAACTGTCTTTCGATACGATTCTTTCCGCTGACATGTGTTCAGGATTTTCAGCGTAAAAATTAGAAATACGCGATTTCATAGAATATTATACACACATGCATTTTTTAAATTTTGAAATTAATTATAAAAATAGCATATTCAAGTGTCTAGTCTTATATAAAATCCCTTCAGGTAAAATCGAATGACATTAGTTTATACACATTATTGTGTTAATATATTATTTATTGCCGTAAGGATTTGAAATACTTAAAACATATGTACGATGGGAAAAGATAAAAAACAGAAGAAAAGTCGGGACGACAAAGAGAAGTAAGTATTTATTAATTCTTTATGTATTTCTATAGAAAAAATTCCGAATTAAATGCCGATTGCTATGAACTGGATTATTGTTCAACATATTTAATTTGTTGAAATTTTTTCATTTTTAACGAATTGGATAGTTTCTATATTTAAACTGCAGTTTGTTTGTTTTTTCTCTTTCAGTATAGATTGATTATGAGTTTTCTAATGCTATAACGTTTATTAAGGGAACGATACTGTGGAGTGATCTTAAATTTGATATATCTTTTCAAATATGTAATAGTTTTGTTGATTGTTTATGCTTGGATAAGAAACTGACAGATACTTTATAGTCAAACTGATTCATAATGGCTTTTCAAATTGAGATTGTTAATATTTGCTATTATTCAAATTTTATCCAGATTTATGGCTTGGACTGCTACACATATCTATGACATGAAATATTCGTATAAATATGCAAAAGTAATATGTGCTAAAAATATATTCTTTTGTGTGTGCTGATTGTAAATTATAATTTTTCTTTTATTATTTGTTAACAACATATTTATTATTATTTTTTTAATATTTACTGATTTATAATAATCTGAATCTTTTTAGTGGTTACTTTTTAGTAGAATTTTAAATATATATATTCTGAAAATATATTATAACTTAGATTCTGTATCATTACCTTAGCAAAATTTATTAATGTAATAGCTATTACAAACAGTATATTCATTTTTTATAATGAATAAACAGTTCAAACATAATAAATCAAACTGGAAACTTTTCAAGTATTCAGTTAAATCAATCAATTTGGGTTTCAGTGCAGATTTCAGTACTACTATATATATAATTCTAGTTATTAAAATTATTTCATAAGGAAACTGCTTTCATTTTAAATAATTAACAACCATTTCATGTTTATAAGTAACTCTTTTTTTACTAATAATTTTTTTAAAAAAATATGAATTGGTTAAAAATTATTTGGAACTAAAAAAAAAAAAAAAAAAACCCTCCCTGAAAAAAATTAAAATTTGCCTAATTTTCTTTTATTAGTCTTCTTTCTTTAATTATCTCTATTTTTAAATACATTAAAAATTTCTTATGAAATGACCTTTAATCAACTCCAGTTAAAATAAATATCTCTTTAAGAAATTAAATCTAAATGAACTGTTTATATAGAGGCTTGAAAGTAGACGTATTGTATTTAATTGAATTTTGTAAATGATGAACTATTGTCAAATACTTAAATTATACTGAATGCCAGCTTTGTTAAAATAAGGAATATAACAAATTTCATATTAAATAAATAATAATATCTTATTAATAAAATAATAATTTAGTCTAATTTGCATTGTCAATTTTTTTCTCTCTAAAACTAAAAATTGACAGTTATGATTCTCATTTTCAATTTAACTTTTCATGTTAGTGTTATTTATTTAAATAATTTTTGAGAATAAAATAGAACCTATGCTTTATATTATTATTTTTTAGTTGAAAAATGTTTATATTAAAATGCTTTGAATTTGACTATTAAACCATGCATATGCTTTAATAACCAATTAAGAAAATATTGAAAAATCATGAACACAAAAAAATTGTTCTTACTATTTTCAGAAATACTTGATTTGATTAAAGTTTCATTTTTTAGAAAATTAACTATGGAGATTTTTATGCTAAGATTGTTAGTAAATTGATCTGTTTTATTATAAACCCGGCACATTGCTGCTGTCGAAAAATATTAAGTGCAATCAATCAATAATTTGGCAGTGTTTTACCGAAATAGGATGATTGGTTCAACAATATATAAAATACAAACAAACAAATATCCTTTTTTTATATATAAGATTTGTGCATTCTTTTAGAATTGTAAGCTTGGTGTTCTTTCAGAATGGTAATGAAAGAAACTATTTATTGTATTTCGTGATTCATTTAATATTCGTTCAGAATTCTCAAGTTTAATTTTGTGATTAAAGTGTTTCTTTTCAAAATTCATCAAGCATAGAAAATATATTTGTATCATAAAATCATTAATATAGTTGAAAAGATAATTGTCCCCAAAATTGTTGTATAATCTGTTACTTCGGAAAATGACTTGCATGGCATTTGCATAAGTAGCTACAAAATATTAACCTTTAGCTTAAATTTAACATTTCTACTGAATCTATTGTGTTTCCTCGGGGAGTTTTTTGAAGATTAATTCTTGGTAAATATTGATTGATTGTAAGATTAATCATTGGAGATTTGAATTTTTTTAAAAAAATTTTAATTTTAGATAATTGAACTATCTCTGTAACCACTCCTTAGATGTAAGCAATAAACTGAACAAATTTCAGCGCAATGGAATGAATGGCTTAGGAAGGCATAAAAGACATACAGACAAACATTCATTTTTATTTATACTGTCGACATTTATTCTATTTTTAGCTTTTGAAATTTATTTAAACTTCAATATTAAACTGAAAATACATGTTTTTTGAAAATACATGAGAAACTTCTCTTTAATAGTTTTGCATTAAATTTGCTTATGTCCTTATTAGTTCCTTATTGTGTAGGGAAATTTTGATGTATTGATATGTTATTGAAACTTTTGTTGTAGCCTTTTAGTATCCCTCTTCATTTGTAAAATTTTGAAGTTTGTTTCATTGTCATATGTAAATGTAAAATGCTTTTTGAATTATTTTAGGGAATCTAGTTTTCCTTTATGCTATTAAATCTTCTGCGGTTAGAAGTTCAAATCTGGATAATGTACTGAATTACTGAGCATACATTTTAGATCTTTTTAACTCTGCCATTTCTTTTTTAATTACAAAAAAAAAAATGAAATTTCTCAAAACACACAATTGATTCTGGTAGTTTTCCATTAGCCAGGCACAAATGTCGCCAATGTGAACCAGACATGAGCCAATTGCCAAACGAAGTAAATGAAAAAACAATCAACAAAATAAAAATTGAGTGTTACCAATATTTGTGGAATTCTACATTATTTGGCGATTTCACACTGCGTCCAGCTAATGGAAAAATGTACTGAAATACTGAGCATACATTTTAGATATTTTTAACTCTACCATTTCTCTTTTGATTTTTTTAATGAAATTTCTCAAAATACACAGTTTATTCTTAATGAGTGCTATAGAAGTCATAGATTCTTAATGAGTGTGTTTTTCCTATTTTGCTATAGAAGAATAGAATTAAAGAAGTTGATGCAATAGTATCCCAATTATCCTGGTCTATGCTAAGCAGACTGGCAGTAGTAGAAAATCGGAGTTTCTCTCTTTTCACATTTTTCAAAAAAAGATATCAAAGCCAACAGAATCAACTTTCTGATTAGGAAGACATAGAAATATCACACCAACGCAGCCTTCTAGGAACACATGCAAGGACTCTTGTTGAGATTTTTTTTTTGCTGGTGAGGTGGGTGGGTGTTCATATTAAAAAAACTCAAGTAGTTAATCAGGGTTCCATTAATAAGTTTATAAGAATTCGAAATTTATGACTTCTACAAAAACATCAAATATATTATTCAAAACTTTGATTTCTAGGACTATAAATTACAATAACAGAACAGATTAAAGCACAAACATAACAATACAAAAGGATAACCATTAAAAAGATCATTTTTGTAACTCTTTAAAATTAGATTAATTTATCAAGAATTAAAATATTTCAATTCGGTTAGCTCAAAACACTCTATTAATAGTAGCTAATCAGTTTCCATTTTTAAGCACTTCAGTAGTGCAAATACCATGCTAATTTGCAAAACTGACTCTGTAAATGCAAATTTAACATTCTGCATTCTTAAGTGCAAGAAAATATCCTAATTTGGGCATCCTTAATTAATCTTTGGGTAATAAAAAGTTAAAATTACTGCATAACAATTTTTACAAATCTTTTTATCAATATTATTTAATGTTAAGAAAATTAATGTAAGTTAAAAAAATTCACATGTTTTAAAAAGAATGTGGAAATTGTTATGCGGCAATACTTGAGAGAATTTTTGAAAATTTGTTTGAAAGGAAAGGATTAAAAATTAATCTCTGTTGAATTTTTGATTATTTGATAATCATCTCAATCAATTTAAGATCTATTGTATAGGTAAAAAGAAATGGTTCATTCTCCCTCCTTTCCATTTCCTCTTAGGATTAGATCTGATAAATTATGTGGTAGAAACTTGTATTTCTGGTTAGTTTTTCATTCTAAGCATAGCAATAATAATAAAAAAGCAATTTAGCTATAAAATTTCAATGTTTATTTTTATTTTTTAGTAGTTTTATATTTTAATTAATAGTTTTATATGGGAGTTACATATAATTTAATATATATATATAAATTATTATTTATGTGCTAACCTAATAGAAATATTTTAATTCTTGATAATTTAATCTAATTTGAAAGAGTTGCAAATATTACCATTTTAATGATTATTCTTATGTTTGTGGTTTAATCTGTTCATCATAATTTATAGTCCTGGAAATCAAAGTTTTGAATAATTTCTTCAATGTTTTTCTAGAGGTCATTAATCCAGAATTCCTTATCTTGCTCTTTGAATGTGTTATGTTTGTACTTATGGATTGATCACATGACATTGGTGAACTTCAACTAAATTTTTGTGACAAAACCCCCTGTTATGAGGGAATCTTTGACAAATAATTGCTGTAACGTACAAGCATTGCTTTATCTTTCTGTGTACTCTGTGAGTATACATATGAACGTTAATTGTGTAGTTTATCACTTCTATTTTATAATACACATTTTATATGAATTAAAATTATGGGGGGTGAAAAAGAAATGGGGGAAACAGAGACATATTTCCATTATGATTTTTAAAAATTTCTATCTGCAAAACAGCTTATATGCTTGAAAAAAGATATTCACACAGAAAGAACTACTTCAATTTTTTATGAGGAGATATTATAAAAATCTGAAGTAAATCATTCTAGCAATCTGTGGTTGCAATAGTTTTGCACTGTATGTAATTTTTCAAAAATGAGATGATGCACTGAAAAATTGGAAGGATATATAAATATACAAAAAATTTAAAAACAAATAAACAAACTTGCATATTTTATTGTTCCCATTTTAATTATGGTATTATACTTATTATCATACTCCATAGAAATTTTCACTTTTAATAGTTTTATTTTTCATGTTTATTGTGGGTTTCAAATGTATTGCATAAATTTCAGGAATCTTGTATAATAAAAAAAATCTCATGATGCAATTTCTTTTAAAGGTTCGATGATGGTGATAACATATCTACGACTATCGATTCTAAGGTGAGCTTTCAACATACATATATCTATATGTTTTGTTAAACATCTTTGAGGATAAATTGATTTTCTTTTAATGAATTTATTCATTTTTGTGATTTAACTTATTTGTCCACCTAAAGCTTAATAGTTTGGAATGTCTATACTCATTTTCTCCACCACTCAAAAAGCAGAAAATGAGCCACCATCTTGTAAAAATTGCTTATACTTTTTAAGTTCAACAGTTGAGTTGAAGAATTTTCATTAGATGGTATTGTTGCCCTATGCAACATCTTATGATGTTACACAAATAAGTTTTTTTATCATTTTAATTTTTAAAATCAATGCATGATACTGTCAGTGATAACAGGATTGGCAACAAAAGTAATGCCAATTCGGTATGCAGATTTGTAATTTAAATTTTTTGTTGCTGTATAAAACATTAATTTTATTGAAAGTAAATTTCATAAATACATTTATAAAAGAAAGAGTGAGGCAATAGCAGCATCTACTAAACTCTTCATATGAATTGGGACACTCTTCATGAACTGTGCTTTTGTATCATATTATAGATTTATATATACTGAATAAGCAAAAAACTTGCTTCCTTTCTAAGAAATTATCTTTTCAGTTATTTGAGTACTAATTAAAATAATTTTTTTACTCACATTTATTTCATTATTGTGGATATTGTATTTATTGTCATGCATTCTTTGGATGTATTACTCATTTTAATTTTTTTTTAAATGAGTATCCTTATTTTATCAGCCAAATATTGCTCTTTTCTGTAACTTTTTTGCCTTCTAGCAAGTAACCAGGAGATTATGATACATAATTGAATCTCTGATTTTAAACCGCTAGACAATAAATCTTCTTGCATACAGCTGACCACCCCGCCGCCACTGAACGTAGCAGTATCGACAGGATTTGTTGTGGTCAACTGCTGAAAGTCAATAAATATCTGAAAGATCTGGACTCATTTTTATATGATTTATTTTACTGTTTCTGATTGGAATTCCAGTAGTTGATGAAATTTCTATTTGTTTTCCGCTTCTTCTTTTTTTTTTTTGAAAAATAATTTTACAGAAATTATATGTCACAATACTTCTTCATATGCTTGATTAGCTTGCAGCAACTGCAAAAGCAATATATCGGTTATTGAAGTGTGGTTTTTAAGCAAAATTATTTTTGCATTATCCCATGGAGTAATAATAATAATTCCTAAACAGAGCGCCATGTTTATTTCATATACTAGAGCTCACAGCAAAAGAAGCGACTATTTCCAGTTTAAGTAATTTAAACTACAATTTTATTAAATTCTCAGTCACACCAGTAGTGCAGTGGTCTGGTGGTGAGCTCTCTGTTTCAAGACTTGATTGTACTGGAGAGCCACCCTCTTGTAATTGGATCTGCATGTTAAATCCATATTGACCAAATATTCTGCCACTGATATAGTGCAGAAGTTTGAAGAATGGAGGTACCAGCTGAGGTATCATCCTCATCATCTGATTGTAGTTCAGAATTACAAAGTTCATCTCAAAATAACCATTGTATTACTTTAAAATGGGATGTCAAATTTCTAAAACAAGTTATACTAAATTCACAGTCACACCATCAGAAAGAAATAAAATGAATTTAAATTGATTTTAGACATCAACTGAAATAGAACTGAGAAAAAAAGTTTATTGCAATTAATTTTTTCTCAATAGAGGATCTGCCTTTTTATTTGTAATATATTGGGGAGGGACTGCAGACTTCTACATTTTGACCTTCTCTAACATCATGAAGTTGCTGCTAATTTTCAAACTATTTTTCCCCAAATGAAATATTGAAATATGTATAATTTGAAAACTTTTAATGGGTCTTTGGCCCCTGTCTCTCTGTGTGAAAAGTGCCTTTAAGATGCACTACTATTTTTCAGATTGAAAAGAACCAGAAAAATGAAGTGAAATCTTTAAAAAACGGCAAAGAGAAGTCTGATTTGCCGACGGTAAGCGACGAAGAGTCCGAGATAGAAATCATCACTCTCGAACAACAGGGCAAAAAGAAGAAAAAGACCAAACAGAAGAAACCCAATTTCAGCCTTCTTGAAATTGAAGGAGATGACATCAACAGCGAAGAGGAGAAGAGTGTTAAGGAACAATCGCCTGAATCTTTTGAAATGGAGGATTCTAAAAGTAATTCCAAATCAAAAGAGAAGTCAGGTAATTTGTCTTGTCCTTAAATATTGTTTTAGTTTGTAAAATATCTGATATCAACCGGGAGAATAGTGAATTTTAAAAAATCATGATCACTAATTTTCAGGACAATTTGTGGGGAGTTATAAATCTTTTCAGGATTAAGAGAAATTATTTTGTACCTGAAGAGAAATTATGTTAAGAAATATATTACTTCAAATTGTTTTCCATATAAATAAATGTTTACTGCTTTTTAATTTTCTATGTTTGAGATTATCATCGATTACCTGATAACCTTATATTGAACCATCTATTAGTACTAACAATTTTAACAGATTACAAAATTTGTCCTGAACAGGTAAACAAGAAAATGAATTAATTTTGCATTGCCATCCAATTCTGAACAATGTTCAGAGTATCAAAATAATTCAAAAGTTAGTTTAAAATCAATTGCAAAATTTGCAGTTGAAACAAGTTTATAAAAAGGTTTTTTGAAAAAGACTATAGCATTTTTACATTTTGGAGTGCAAACTGTTATGTTTATAAAACAACTATTAATAGTAATTGTGTAAATATTAATAGGACTTTTGTTTTTATAAAATCTTAAATCAAACTTTTTTGTAGCCCTAAATTTTTTGAACTTTTCTTTCATAAGTTATGGATCTCTTTGTCCTAATCCCAATTTTATTCCAATTGCCTGATAAACTTTCTTTAAATTAAAATGTTATTATTGAAATTATTAGAGGCAGTCATTTTCTCTTACTCATTTTTATATAATTGTAGTTAATTTTTTTCCTTCCTTTCATATCAGCCACCTCCCCTCCTCTCAAATTTTTAAATGATCTTAAGAAAGTTATAATGAGCACTCTCTCTTGATTGTGGAGTGAATCAGTTATTGAGTTTGCATGGAAATAGATACAGTATATTTAGTTTAGTGCCTGCTTTGAGCATACTTATGCTATATAAATTTTTAGAATTTTTAGTTTTTTTTTAAGAATAACATAATTTCTAGGTATTATATTTATGGATAAAACATTATGAATTATGAAGTTTGATTTATGAATAGTTTCTATAATTATAGATAACACTTTATGCAAGTTTACTTTCCCTTGATTCTCTTTTAAATTTGCACTTTTTATATTTTTGAACTCCTGCCATGTGTGAAAAATTAAGAAAATTGTCGTATTTTCAATATATCTAGGTATATTGTCAGTTTGGAAAACAGTATAGAGTAAAATAAAATTTGAATTTTGAATTATATTTTATAAAATGTACCTTAAGATTTTTAAAAATTAAAGTAATCATGGGAATGAAAAGCTGAAAAAATATACCATATATTTAATCAAAGATTAAACCGGTGATCTGAAAGCCAAAATGTAAGCATTTAATTAGCATTTTACTAATTAAATGTCTTTTAAACGATATAGGGAGTTTCTTCCTTTTATCTTTCTTATTTATAACATTAGCATCTTCTTGAATTTGGAAGTTTCAAAACAAGAAATAGTTGCTTAATTGATTCATATCTTTTAAGACTTCATTTTTGAAATAAAATTCTTAGGATTAGAGATTTAAGACTCAGTTTCTTTTTTCCTTTGACATGTTGTCTTTTCAGTAATGCTGTTATAAAGCAAATGGAAGAAAATCAACTCCTTGAACCAGATAATATTTGTAATCCATATTATTACATATAAAATTCAAATTTTATTGTTAGGTAAAAAATCAAAGAAAAAAGAACGTAAAAAGAAAGAGGACGACGACGATGAAGATCTTGACAAACTTCTGGAAGAGCTCAAGTTGGAAGCCGGTGGCAAAGCTCCTGCCAAGGCCACCAGCACAGAGGCAGTAGATGCTGCACCTAAACCAGAAGAGAAGTCCGAAAAACCAGAAGACAAGACTGAAACAACAAAGAAATCAAAGAAGAAGAAGAAAACCGAAGAGGTGACAACCCCGTCCGAAGAAAAAGAGCAGCTGGAAGGAGAAGGAGATGCGGGAGAAAATGAAGGCTCTACAGTGAAGAGCGCTGCACAGAAAAAGAAAGAAAAGAAGGAGAAGGAGAAACAGAAAAAACAGGCTCAGTTTGAGCAGGTAATAAATTGCCCTTTCATTCTTAATTTGAATTATTGATTGCCATTTTTTTTAAAAGGATTTATCTCTCCTATTACTATTAGTGGTATAATAGATTATTTTTTGTAGAATAATTTTTTTGCACAAACATTTTGCTATGTTCAAAATGTATACTGATTTTTTTATGCACCTTTATTTGCATTTAGTGTTAAAAAAATATTTAATATATATGGATGCATATGTATACTTGTTGGTTATTGGCGTATTCTTTTTTTATGTGCTTACGTTATCTAAGAATCTCATTAATTAATTAAGAGAAAATAATTCATGCCATGTTGTTTAAAAAGAAGATAGGGCTATAATTTTAATGTAGCAACACATTTTTTAACATTTTTCAACAAATCGTATTTTTAAATATGGTATTAAATAACAATTTAGAACTTAAACTTGGAAAATATTGAATATGAAACCTGATGTATTGGCATTGATTACTTTGAAATTTGCAGATCATACATTAGTTCTTAATAATAATAAATAGTAGTTACTATTGTGCATTGCTATTCATTGGTTATTATAATGAATTAATGGTATATTTTTTTATGAATGTTTCGGACATTTGTCATATAAATGACTATAGCTTTCTTGTAAGCATTAGTTTGAATAAATATATATACATACAGAAGTTTTATGTGTTTCATAACAGATTTTGAAGATTTATGTATTTCAAGTCCTTTAGAATTTTTTAAAGAAAAGAATTCTTACAATTGGGTTCTTGCACTGTAATTTACTTCCATTTCATGCATGTTTTCTTATTTGTTAAAAAGGCTTGGGATTTCCCCCGCCCCTTTCTTAATAAAGTTTATTACATTGTTTAAACTGCAATTTCTTATTTTAATGCAATGCTCTTTTATAAAATTTTGGCTCTTATACAACTTTTATATAACTTTAGTTACATTCACATTCTTTACATTGGCATAATTCCACACCTTTACTTTATGTATTTAAAATTCATAGAATTTTATTTATTCATTTAAAAATACTTGCATTTGCTTTTTTGTGCACCTCTATTTAGCTTTATTTTATTTAATCTAATGTGGAGTGGTGGCTCAGATATCACCCTCTTCACATGATTGGTTCAAAATTATGAAGTTTGTCCTTAAGCAGCACTTTTTGTTATTCAAAACTGAATGTTAATTAGCTGAACAAAACTGTTTGATTCATTTATATAAAGATAGAATTTTGCCAACTTTATATTCGCAGTTTGCTATATTTAAAGTTTTTAAATGTTAAAAACTCTCTGTACACTGTTTTAATATTTTTAAAATTTTAATTTCAGTTTATGCACGAGTTAATTTCCAATTACATATGAATAATATAAATTTATAGTGAAAAATAATATCGCTTAGAAGATCTTATAATTTTTATAGCAATGCAAAATAAATGTTAAAAAGGGGAAAACATGTTGGAAAAAACATTCCAATTTTTTAAAATGCCAATGAAAGTGACTTTTTCAAATTTTTTGATAGTCTTTATGGAATTTTATTCCATCTGGCATGTAAATAAGTTAATTGTAATTTGAAAATAAGGTAGGTTTTGATTATTTAATGTTTCAGACAGGATTGAAAGAAATTGTTTAATTAGTAGATTCATTGTTAGAAGTAAGAAAATGTGGTTATTTTTACAAACCAATTAACTTATGTCTTCATCTAAGCATAAGATTTTATATTAGAACAAATGTAAATTTCACTTTCTTTTAAAAAGTGCTTCCATTTATTTGTAAATGTTCAAGCGAAGTTTTCAAATTTTTATGGACAAGTATAAATACTTTGCAAGTAGGATTTTATTAAGCTTTTTACGCTCTAAGGCAATGAAAGTTTCAGGATATATATATATATATATATTTGTCTCTAGTTCCAAAATTGGATGAATTAATTCATTTTCATTTAATCTATATGAGTAATTTTTTAATTACTTATTTAATTATCTAACATTATTCAAAAAATTAGTTGTCTTATTCAGGGATAGTTTTTAAGAAATCAATCAATATTATTTATAAAGTTAAATAATTTAACAAAATCAAAAATTACATTTTGCTTTTTTTAAACAGCTTATGTATTCAAATGAAAAATTATCCTAGGCTGTTAACTTGTTAATAATGGTTAATTAATTCCTCCATATTTATTAACAATTAATAAATATGGAGGAAAAAGAGAGTTCACACTAATCTGCAACAAGCAAATGTAAAAACATAAGAAACAAATCCTTGTAATAAATATTTTAAATTAAATAAATTTTTAAAATTCTTAATTTTGTACAAGCAGATTTCGTGTTTTCTATAGTAGAAAAAAGAAATGATTTAATGAGTGGATTCATTATAATAAGTTGAGATTATAATTGATTTTGTGTTTGAAAATAATTCATGTGATTCTAAATATTCTTATTTATATCTTGAACAATATTCTGAAATTTAATAAATATTTAATTTTAATATCAAGAATTTTTACATACATGATTTTCATAACTTAAAGGAATTTTTTCTTATTATTAGATAAGTAAGTAAATCACTCTAAAAATTTTTTATAAAAATATTTGAAATATTCAAAACCTTCAAAGTTTTAAAACTTAAGGGCTTATTTGATAATCTGTTTGTGCTTTTCGATCATATGTTTTGGAGTTTTTAAGTCAAAAAATGATGAATTCAAATATGAAATTATCTTTTGATGCAGAGTGCAAAAAAGAAAAAGCCTGACTCCAAGCCAAAGGAAGAATCTCCTGCTCCTGGTGACGATCAAAAAGAAAAAGATGATGAAAAGAAAGACGATGAAGGTGATCAATACATTTTCTATCATTAAATTTCTTTTAAATGAAAGGTTTAAATATTATCTGAACAATTAAGTAATTGTAGATTCCATCAATAAATAGTATTAGCACATTCTTTTGCATTGTCAGCATATTCAAAATACCGAACCTATATGTATTGTGTTTGTTTGAACTTTAACATTTAATAAGAAAATTGTATTAATTATTTATTTTTATTTTTATTCCAATTGGAAGAACCAAGATACAATTTTCAGACATGTATTATTTCCAAAAAGATAGGAATGCTGTACAAGCATATAAGAAATTGGTTGCTGTGTATAGGAATGAAACCTTGAAAGAATCATAGTGTCAAATTTTATTCCGATTTTTTTTTTTCACTGAAAAAGGCATGAGGATAAGTGCATTCATTTGATGAGAATTACATTAAGACCATTATTATTCCAATTAGTATACACAATACACAAGATTACTGATAAACTCAATATTTCTCATAGTTGCATTAAAAACCAAAACCAGCTTGAATATGCTAAAAAAACTTGACTCGTGGCTCGCTCGTCAGCTCAAGAAATACATATTTTTCAGTGTATTTGTTTCTGAAATACATACACACCAATTGATCCTGTTCTGAACTAATTGATTGCTAGCAAGGAAAAGTAGATAGTATATAACAATTGGAAAAGACTGAGTTGGAGCAGGTTGGAACAACCCGTATAACATCAGAACATGAGCTACACCAAAAAAAGATTGTCTGTTTAGTAGGATTTGTAGTATAATTCTTCTACTTAAATTTTTAACAAAAAATCAAATAGTTTCAATTCCTTGCCAAAATGAATGGATCAGTTAAAGAAAAGTGGCTTGAATTGGGTGTCTATCAAATCTGAAAGGTGATGTTATTTAACAAGATGATGAAAACCTACATATCGTTGGCTTTTTGCCAATAATTATTAGAGCTAGGTTAGGATATGTTTAATTTATTTCCATTTATAGAATTCCTTAAATAGTAACATTTTATATGACATTAATGATGCAAAATTAAATTAATTTTTTTACTTGCAAGAATTGGAAGTTTTATGAACATGGAAATCTGACACTTCATGAAAGATTGCTAAAGGTCATTGATAAAAATGAACAATACCAATTTTGATATTTAGATTTTTAAATAAAAATTCATGATTTTTCTTTTCATTAAATTTTGTATTTTACAATTAAAACATTGAAATTATTTCCAAAGCATGAATTATAAAGCAATTTTAAATAAATAAATAAATTTCTCATGTGAATTAAAAAAAAGTATTAGATTTATAGATAAAATATTGGATGGAAATTGCCATTTTATTTTAGTTTTATTAATATTAATCCAGAGAAGAATTATGAGAATATTTGTTTCAGTATTTTGTAAAATTAATTTAACACATATTTAATTATTTTCACAATTAAAATTATCTTTCTTTTATAATAAAATTACTGAATGTTATAATGTAAATTTGACAAATTTTAAATTACAATACAGTTTTAATTACTTCTGTGTTTTGGACAGATTTTTATTTGCAAATTTTAATCTACTTTTCATGATGATCATATTTTGAATTTCTTTTTATGCACTTACTCTGTAGAATTGTGATTATCTATGATTCTATCAACAAAAGTGTATGTTAATTGAGCATTTACCTGAAAATTAAACTGCATTTTTCAATTTTTGTTAATATCAGTGTACTTCCAAGGATAATAACCATGTATCAATGTTTGCTAATATCAGTAATGAATTAGTATTGATGGTAATTTTCATAATGTAATGGCTTATAACAGGCTTTTATCAGGATGTGATCTTTTATGATTGAAGAAATTATTTAAAAGTATTTCAGAAGTGAATTGAACAAAAGCATTTTTTATTTTTAATAAATAGTATTGTAAATTTTTATAAGAACTTCATGAATGAAAAATATTCATTTCAGAACACTATAAAAAAACATAAAAGAAACAGCAAAATCAATAGCCTTCATGAATATTCTTATCATTGAGGGGTCTTTTGATAAATATGATTTTAGTAATGATCTTTTAAATGTGGCATGTGTGATTTTTTTTCTTATTGTTCATTGGGTAGTACACCTATTTATAGGTATTAGTGTTTGTGAACTTATTTTTTAAATTTCAAATAAACACTGTTGAAAAACTTTGTTGAAAGAAAAGATTATTTAGTAATTTTTGACTAGCTATGGCTGTTGAAGTCTCAATCAGCTGCAATTATCAAGGTTTTGTTTAAGGGTTTTTTTTTTTTTTTTTGTATCAATGGAATTTTTTTTATTAAATATTTTTTACTTGTGCCTTTTTTTGCTGGAATTTTAAAATTTTATTTACTTCTGTACCCTCAATAATAGTGCACTGTTTTAAAATGTTCTAAACTTAATTATCAAATTATTAATTAATTAAAGTTTAATTTCATATTAGTTATTACTCTTAGTAATTAATATGGAAAAATATTGATTTTAAGTTACCATAATCCTTATAGCAAATGAAATATACCATAAAAATTAAAATATTTAAAATAAATGAAGTGAATATTAAAGCATATTGCACCATTTGTGTTTTTTTATCTTTCAATTTTATTCAGTCTTAGGATTTGAACATTAATTTTAATTTTTCAATTTTTTTTTGAAAAAATGTGTGTTTACATGCCTTTATCATTCTTTAGTCGATGAAAGTGAAAGTAAAAAGAAGAAGAAGAAGAAAGGAAAAGACGATGAAGAGGAGAAAAAAGACAAAAAACGTCCTGGGAAAAAAATGGTATTTTATATGTTTACGCTATTGTTTCAGATATTAAGGTAGATAGATACCCAAAGATAATTTTGTAACCTGTTACTAAAATATTTATTTGAAGTTTGAATTTGTTTAAGAACATATATTTTCAGTACTCTGCCTTGTCCTAAAAACAGTTTTAATTCTTTCTCCTACAAAAGTTTCTTTATCAACTTTTCTTCTTTTTTGGGGGGAAGGGGGTAAAATCCATAATGTCTAGTTATTTTCACACAGATTATTTGATTATTTTACATGGTTAAATTTAGTATGTTTGAATGAGAAATATTTTTATGCAACTCCTTAAGTAGTTTCATGAAAAGGAAGTTTCCTAAATATTTATTATTTTGTATTTTATTCTCAAATCAGGATTTATTTCAGTGTATAAATTTTATTACTTAATTTTAAAGCATTTATTAGCTGCTATAACTGACATTGTTAAGGATAGAATTATTTTTCGTTCTTAACTGATTAATTCTTTTTAATCCTTTATTGTTTTTTATATCACTATTTGCAAGAAAAACTTTGAAGTATTTTTTAAATGATAAGTGTTTTCATTTGCTTCTAATATATGTTTCTATTATATCAAACCAGTTTCAGAGAGTTGTGTAGTGTAAATAACATTTACAAGAAAGTATAAACATATTTAATGTTAGTACCCAATTGAATCCTAATCTAAAATCTTTTTTACTATCTGTAATTTTATTTAAACAATCTATTTACTAAATCTTTTTTTTTTAAACTATAGACTTAAATAATAATAATAATAATAATTTTTTTTCATAATTTTGTAAAGATATAAAGCTTAAATATTTATACTATCTCACGGCTGTGGAATTTCCATAATGATTATAGAAATTAGGAATTATGGATATATTGTAATAAAAAGACTAGAAAAATGCAGAAATGTTCCTTAACTTGAATCTTCGTTCATAGTAGAGTAGATAATGAAAGCATTTTCAACATGGATAGGATTTTTTTTTTTTTTTTTTTGTGGGGGTGGGGAGAAATCCTGTTCCAGCATGAACATAAAAACACTGGAGTTGCTGCCAAAGGAATGGTTATGATGTTAAACTAAATTATAAGGTAACTTTAAAAAAAAACAAATTTAGTTGTAAATATCTAACAAATAGTGTTAATTTGTCTGATCAGCAAAGCTGGGGGATTTTTTAAAATTATTTCACACATACTTATTTAATGATGAATGCCCATTAAATAATTTTGAATAATGTTTGAAAATATGTTTTAAAATTAAACTAAATATTATTAATATTGTGTTTAAAGCAACTTTAAAACTTATTAAAATTCTTTAGAAATATCAATTTTTCAGTAAATTGTTAGTATCATGTAATATGTAACATATTTATTAGAATTCTGATATCTGGGCAATCAATATTGGAGGATATATTATAAGTAATGACTTAAATATGTATTAAAGCATTAAGATAACTATTTAAAAATAAATGTAAAATATGGATCAATTATTAAAACTAAATATTCAAGTTTTAAAGGAATTTTTAAGTAAATGTGAGCTTTAAAATAACTTTCCAATTTAAAGGTATATCTTTCCATTTAAGTAAGATAAAAGAAATTTAATAGTATTATCACTTCCACCATATTTAGCCATTTTAAATTCAGTTTATTAAATACATCTTTAGCAAAGCTTTCTCGTATTAATATTCTACATGCACAATGAGAACATAGTTTAAAAAATAATAATAAAAAAGATTTTACTCAGAATGAAATATTATTCTCCAATATTTTTCTGATGAATTAATATTTGTGAGCAACATTTGATTAAAAATTATGAATTAGTCTTTTCAATAAAGATATTCTGAACAAAACAAACAATAAAAAAATACCTCGGCATTTTATTTTTATTGATATAGAATGTAAGCACAAATAAAGTTTTTCAATTTTGTTATTATAGCTTAGTATAGTGTGTTTGATATCTTTCCTTACTAATGCCTCTGTTTGGAAATTTTGTATTTATTTCATAATGTCTCAATTTAAATGGTACATTTACAAACAGATGTGAAATTAATCAAGTAACATTGATTTAGAAATGATTCTTATATGTAATTAAGGATTGTCGATTTGATGTTGTCCAGGGCTTCTTGAAAGCTTCCTCTGGTCTTTCTTTTAAGAAAATTAGAATTGATTATATTAAATTTTGTTTGTTTTGCTTGCAATATAATACTTCTTTAATTGAAATAATTCATTTTATCAAGACAGTTATTTTATCTCAACTAAGGCTTTGTTTTCAAGGTTTTGTTTTCCTATTTAAAATTTTTGGTTTAATCCATTCTTTGTGATACAAATCCATTTTATGGCTTATTACTTCAGCTGTATTCTTCTTTTAACTTAGTGTAATATGTAAACATGAATTCCAAAACTGTAAAGTTGGCTTATCCTACCCATTAATGAACTTTTAAAGTGATATTCTAAACTCATTATTTTTTATTTTACTATATTATAAAGAATTAATTGTTTAAATCATTTTATTCAAAAATCTTTAATATTTAAAAAATATTTTTTAAGCGGAGATCATGATGTTTTATTTTACTACTGATATTTGTAGAAATTTTAATTTGGTAATGATTAATATAGTTTTTATTAAATTATGTGAGCAGTTAATTATTTTTTATTAAAACAAATGATTGAAGTGGAATAATTCAAATTTTGATTGCTGGATTTTTCACTTTATCTTCCAAGATTGCTGCCATGCAAGAGGCTCTGAAGAAAGCAAAAGAGGAGGAAGAGCGATTGAGGCTGGAGGAAGAAGCCAAGATCAGGGCGGAGGAGGAGGCTGAGAGGTTGCGATTGGAAAAGGTATGCAATTCTAGTTTTCTCCATCTTTTTTAAATATTTCCTCCTGCTAAACTTATAATCTTATTCCTTAAAAAAAAAAATTTTTTTTTTTTAACTTATTGCAGTCATAAAGTTATTGAGATTCACGATTATACACACATCTTATTATGAGAACAACTTTAGAATAAATATTAGTGAGATTGAAACAATTATAGCCAAGGAATCAAATTAATAAAGAATCCAGTCTAAAGACTTTCTCAAGAGTCACCCTCAGACAGGGGTTCAAACCAGGGAATTTTTCTGTGATGGGTCTGACTTTCATCAAGAAATGGACCCCTTGTGACCCGAAAATTCCAGAATATTGAGTTTTGGAGATAAGTATCATAAAAGAAAAGACATCAAATTTTATACAATGGTAAGTCAAAGTAGTGATTTTTGACTTACCATTGTATAAAATTCATTTGTGTTTTAGTAGCAGCAGCATTAGTACTCACTAAATGCAAGGTATATTTATTCTAAATGTTCAACAAATTTCCGTAGATAAAATTCTTACATTTCTTTGTTTCTGGATCTTATTATGAAAATGCATTTTAGTTCTTAAAAGGCTGCAATTTTTTTAAATGAATTTGCTTTAGTTTTTAAAAATTAATCTGACAATTTTAGTTATTGCATATCTTTAATAATAATCATTTTTAATAAGTATATGAAAACAATGAATCATTCAAAATATTGAATCGAACAGAAAAAATGACACAAACATTTAAAGATGTAGGGGATGATTCTGTAATTATTCTGTTTATCAGCTTAGCTCTTTGATTATTATTGATAATAGTAGTAATATGTATATTTTTATGTACATTTGTCTATAATGTTTTTATATAATTTATTCAAAAATAAAAATTATTTCTTTTGAAAAATAAAAATTATTTTGGGAACCATCTAACAAACACTTTAACATTTTTGTTCTTTTGAATGAAGTTTATTTTCGTAGTGCTCAGTACCAAAATATACCAATATTCCATTCTCTTGAAAATCAAAATAATCTATTTTAAGAATAAAAATAAGAACTTTTTGTAATAGAACAACAAGCACTCTGCTTATTAAAAAACTGGAAATAAATCTCTCCAAGTCGCTAACTTTTGTCGCCAAGATTGGCATGGAAGGGATACTCTTTACCACTTTGTAATACTGCATTCTCAGAATATCAACTTCTATAATGCAAAGGATTAACTAAGCTCTATCTCCGATTAGTTTTTGCTAATTTGTGAATTATTAAATGGATATTGCTTTTTTTGTGTGCCTATAATTATATACATAGATGGAAAGCTAATAAAATATTAGCATTTGATTTAACTTATGCTCTGAGGAGGAAGTATTTGGGGAAAGTAATAAACCAGTAGCAAGCAATACAGAATATTTTCTAAATTATAAAGGAAAAGAGGAATGTTGTTTTGACTATTATCTACTGAAAATTGAAAATTTCTGCATTCGTATATTTTTTATTGCTATTTACTGTTTGTAATTTTAGACGTCTAGTATTCTAATTAAATTTTGGTTTCACATGGGCACAATTTGGATGGGAATTTGAAAAAAAAAAATTATTACACTTGTATAGGTGAATAATAATTCTAAGACTAAAAAGTAAATAACAATTAGGCAAAAAGGTAATCTTCTTTTTAAAACAGTCGTTTTTCTTAGAGAAAGAATTTTTTTAAAAAATTGGCTTAAATTTATTTCAGTTACGGTTAGAACAAGAAAGAAAAGAAAAAAAGAAGCAGAAAGAAAAAGAGAAACGAGAGAGACTTCGAGCTGAAGGCAAACTCCTGACTAAAAGCCAGAAGCAGAACCGAGCTCGCATGGAAGCTACTTTAGCAGCACTTAGAGAACAAGGTGAGTGATTAAATGTCTTAAAAAAAACCTTTCTAGTATGGCATGTTGCTTATTTACTTCTTAGCCTTTTAAAACGTCTTTTTAAGAACGTTATAATAACACATTGTATGCGGGACACGTACGTTTTCTGACGATTGATACTTAAACGTAGGTCGCGTACTAGTATGGGTTAGTGTAACAACATGGTTTATTTGTGGGTACAAAAATAATGGTATAGACAGGAAAACGGAGCCAAATGTTCTTGTCTACTACATAGATTCTGGAAAACTTAGACAAATAAAAACTAGTTTTTACATCATTCGATGCAAAACCAGGGAACAGATAGGTGGATTAAAAAAAAATCAATTGAGATTTAAAATCAACCCTTTATTTATCCTTGCAAAAATGAGTGATTTTGCCTCCTCACAGAGGAAAATGCTTTGAACGTTACCACACTGTAAAACATGATTACTTTTATGATTTTTCTATTCATTTTTTATAATGTAAAAATGTTTATATGTAACATTATTTGAAAAAATTAAAACTATATACTACTATTTATGTTTGATTTTTCATATTTACGATGCTATCATAAATGTATCCACAAAATAAAATTTATTGTTTGTAAAAATCTTATGGATGCTATTTATATATTTGTTTATATATTTCAATATAAAATACGAGTAGTTGGCTAAAAGTGAAATAATTTTCGATCTATTGTGATTGAACTGAATAACTAAATTTATGTGGGAAATGCCTGCTCCTGGTATGATTCTGCTTCGAAATATACCCGTACACAATGTGTTAAAACTAGCTTTTACACGAACTTCGTATGTGTGGAAATTTCGATGTGTTTGTAGAAGTCAGTTCGATCTATTTCATTATTCCAATACCGTGTATTGCATTTCAACAGATCTGTCGCCCAGCTTCCTTCATTCTTCTCATTTCTGCTGGAGGATTCAACTCTTTACTTCTAGTGACTCTCGTAGTCCTAGCTTGATTACTCCTTTTTGAAAGATAAGATTTGTGTTTTCCAGGATTTCGAAAAACTGTCAAATAATAACAAATAAAAAAGATTAAAACTATCCTAAAAACAATGCACTTAAAACTATAAGCATATACGAAAAATATATAGCGTAAAAAAAAAACTTTAGTCCATTTTAAAGTACACAACTAACCTTAAAAAAACTATTTACAGTGTACACCTAAAATAAAACAAAATGGCAAATCAAGTCAGTATTTCTTTAAAATCAAGTCAGTATTTCTTTAAAATCAAGTCAAATCCATTTTATTTATGGATTGAGATTGAGATTGCTACAGCAGAATAATACACATAATTATTAAATTTTTAATTTAAATGAAAACACAATTGTCAACAATCATGTATGAACCTTCAACGCCAGTTGGGATAACGCAATGTAGATTAGAAATTTTTTATTTCCTTTATTCTGTTTTCTTTTTATTTAAAAGTACTTCAGAATGAATTGAAAGATCAATTCATTAACAACGTTGGATTTTAAATACATTAAACACTAAGAAAGAAAAAGAATCATTTGAAATAATTCTCCTAACCCTAACCTCATTTCTGTTGGGGGGAAAAAATGGAGCCTTACTTATTATGGGATCAATTTGGCTTCTTTTTTGGCGCAAAATAAGCAGAAAGTTTCACGAAACTAGGGAAGTATTCAATAAATAAAAAATGAAACTCCCGATGATCTGGAATGAATAGTAGCCTATGTTCTGTTCCTTACTCTAATCTATGCTAAATTTCATCCCATTCTGTTCAGCTGTTCTGGCGTAATTGAGTAACAAACATCCAAACTTTCACATTTATAATAGATCATATTATTTATATCTTGGCAATGATATAAGAAAATGAAATTCTTGTCTCTTATTACATAAATTTGACCTTTAACATCTTATAAAACTAAAATTTGTGTTTTATAAAGTAATTAGTAATATCTTGTACATAGCACTTGTACTTTTTATACATTTCCTCTCTAAAATTTAAAAAAAGAAACAAAAACTAAAATTAGAGATATTATTAAATATCTCTAATTTGCTTTAGTTCAAACACCTTCTATTAAGAAGGTGTTTGAACTAAAGCAGATTAGAAATTTTGTGTGGAAAATATATAAACTAATATGAATTAAGATTTTTAGTGCAGGTAAAATACTGAACTCTGTTAAACGAAATTTAAACTTTTATGCACTACAACATATATTTGAACTTCTTGTTAACAAAGCAATAAATTTCAAATAAAACTCGATAAAAAAAAAAGGTACAATTTTATAATAATTTACTTCTCTGTCTTTGTACTGGCAAAATAAAGTAATTTTTGGAATTCAATTCAATAATTAGTTTGAATTTTAAAAAACATCTGAAATCATATTAAGAGCATAAATAAAAGGAATAGAATAAGATAACAATGGAAAAATGAGAAAAAGAATTTTTCCCATTTTTTTCTTAATTTTTCTTTGTAATAGATTTATTATTAATTTCATACACATATATAAAAGGGAGGAAATAAATTGCCAAAATAGAAATATCAACAACTTTCCAAAAAAAAAAAAAATGAAGAAATATAAGTTTTGCTCAATAACTTTGAAGATAGTTATGTGTGTGTGTGGAAACAAAGTAAATTGTATGCATGTTTAAAAATATTATTGTATATTAAATAATTATGATAATTCAGGAAAAACTTACATAATAATTAAATTGATATCATTGGAAAGATTATTATTTGAATTCTTTGTAAATATTATTTAATGTGATTGCATTTCTGTAAGTTATTAATGGTGTCAGATATAAATTTTCAACAGTCTTTAATTAATAAAAGTCAAAATAAAAAAATTTAAGAAATTACTCCAAAGTATCTATTTTTATTTTTTAAAATATCTCTTTAATATTTGACAGTTTTAGTTTTAATAACTTGCTTTATTAAGTGGAGACACAGATGCACATTTGCTTTTTATTATTCGCTGAGATTAAAGTATTTAAAAAATTATATATTATTTGTTTTGTCAAAAATTTCCTGGTTATTTATATGTAATGTTTATTGAGCTAATAAAAATTAAAAGTATACTACTGACTTTTTAAAAAAAAGATGTTTTGATGTATTAATTTTTAAAACCCAGTTTTGAATTAGAATATTTGAATAAGTTTTAAAATTTTCTTTCATAAAACCGATAATTTTTTTATGAAAATGAAAGTCTCTTCGATTAATGAAAAATGAAGAATAAGGAAAGTTAACCCCAATTTTAATTAGAATATTTGAATAAGTTTTTAAATTTTCTTTTATAATGATAATTTTTTATAATAATGAAAGTTTCTTCGTATGCATTTATGAATTGCAAATGCTTCTGATAATAATTGTATTGGTTTTTTTAAACTTTAAAATAGGGTAAAATTCAATGTTATTGGGAATTTAATAATGGAATATTGTGAAAATGCCTTTCAGGTATTGAAGTGCCCCAAATCGGCGAGAAGAAAGAACCTCGTCCTCGACTTGGAGACAGAAAGAAACCAGCAAAGAAGAAATCTATTTCAAGAGGTATTTTCATTCTTCAGTTTAGTTTAGTTATATTAATGTCCCGATTAAAGCAACACGAGGGCTATTTTGGGACGGACCTCGTAATTTTGAACCATGGTCAGATGACGAGGACGACACCTGAACTGGCACCCCCCTCTCCACGCCACACCAGCGGGAGGACATTTGACCTGACAGATTTAACGTGCAACAGATCCCCTCACACAGCGGTTCTTTGGGGGAATCGAGTTTTGAACCTGAAACCCTCCGGTTCCGAAGCCGAGACTTTACCATCGGGCCACCGCGGCCCCTTTTCATTCTTCAGATTATTATCATTCATTTTTTTCTTTGTCATTTAAATAGTCAAATTTTATTATTCCAGAATTCCTTATTCATGTTGAAATTATGCTAGCTCCTTAAATAATTTAGTATACACTAATTATACAATAAAGCGTTGGTTTTATTATGGCTGGTTAGAACCATAATCATCTTTCATAGTAGAGACTACATTTAAAACCATGCCTTCATTTTATTATTATTATTTTACTTTATTCTTTTATTATTAACTTTTCATTATTTCAAGTACTGCTTTATTATTAGGCTTTATTACTTAAGGGCAACTTTCAATTATAAAACTAAAACCGTTAATATGTATAGTTTGCACATAGTGGGTTTAAACTATTAATGTGTTGAAGTGCGCCACAAGTTTCTTTCCTATTTCTAATGTGAAATGAATGCACAATATTTATCTTGAGATAAATTTGGCCTAATTAGTAAATTGCATTTATCTATTAAGAAGGAGATCCACACAATGACGATTAGAGAATCACTTGAAATTTATTTAAACGTGTTACATCTCGTAGCCAGAACGAAAAATAAAAACATGCTTATCGAATGACGCACATCTACTTGAAAATACACACAACGACAACACCAACATCTCAAAAATTCAGTCGAATTTTTTTTATCTTAACATTTTACTTCTTATTTACATGTGTGACAATAAACAAAAATTCATCTTCTTCAATGATATGCAAATAAGAGTCATCTTATGAGCATATCATTTTAGATTTCTGCTCTTGTGTGAGTGCATCGAATGAGCTGGATTCGAAAAATTTGAACCCGATGTCGGATGCTGCTGATATAAATAGGATAATTTTGACTTATTCCCAACAATTTACTATCTAAGATATTATTTATTTTCTTATATAGGAGCCCTCTTTCTCCATTATATGTGTTTTTTCAATAGGCTGTTGAAGGTCACATTTTCAACCGCGTTACTGGCATCTGACAACCAATAACGAGGTAGAAAATGCAACCTTCAGAAAATACACAGACTATATCTTCTTTCATTCCATAAACCTCATTATGTTTTCTTTCCAAAATTGTGGTGATTTGGACACAAAAAAAAAAAATCTCCGAGGTGCACTTACATTTTGCTGGTGGTTTTACAGCACTTTTTTCGAAGAGAATTTTTTAAGGAAACAAAGAAGTAATAATCAGAGGGAGAGAAATCTGGTGAGTATGCAGAGTGTGATAAAACACTCCCATTCGAATAGTGAGATCTCCTCCATTACGACTAATGCAATATGTGGTCTCGCATTGTCATGATAAAATGCCTTTTTGGCTCATTAATTCTGCCTAATTTTTGTTGGTGTTATGGAAGCTTTTAATTGATTCAGTGGATGACGGCATTTCGGAGAATATATTATTTCACCTTGAGGAAGGAGTTTGTAGGAAACGACGCCTTTCCAATTCCACCAAATCGATGAGAGAATTTTTTTGGGGTGTAGTAGAGCAATGGTGTGGCTGAAACTGATGGCAAACAGATCAGCCTGCATGTTTGGGCAAGCAGAGCCATTCACAGCATGATGAAAATGAAACACCCTAATAGTTAACAAATCCTTTAAATATTTGGAAAGAGCATATAAAAGGGGTTATTAGTGTGGATATTCTATTATAGTTGCATAACTAGTTTCTGCAATTTCTCAACGTTTCTTCTTTTTGTATTGATTACTTAAGCTTTTTGCATGTAGAAGATGAAATAGTGCTCATTTTTTTCCATATATCTTTTGGAGAGGAATTTTATCTATATCTGAGAGATAATTTAGGGAATATCTGTGCAACTTCAATCCCTTCTATGCCATTAGTTATCCTTTTTCTAGCAATTCTTTATCTTTCCAATTATTAATATACATATGTCAACTGCAAGTGTAGTGCTTCGAAAAATAAAGTGAAAAGATAGCCGTTGTCAGCATCTTTTGATGCTGATTATTTTGTACTTTCAGCTTTTAAAGGAACATGGAACTCTCCTTTTGTGTTTAAATGTTATTGAAAACATATTGGCAATATTTAAAATTGACATTCGTACAAGTTCTAATGAAATGGAACTTAACGTTATGGTTTTTAATATTCAGTCTTTTTATATTCTGTTCCACTTTTTCAACTTGCAAAATTTTTGGTTCTAATTCGTGACTTAGACACTCTGAAATACATTACAGAAAATTGTGCATGAATTTCTAGGTGTATCTGTTGTTAATTGTGACCATGTTTTGTGACCATATTTATATTTATTTAATTTACTTAAATTTTAATTCTTTTAACTTAGTGCCACATGATAGTGATTCAGAGATAAATTGATTTTATATTTCCATCCTGAACTATTAATTTTAGACTAAAATGATAAAAACTGTGAGAGGGACTTTTAGAATTAAAATATATATATATCAAACTGTAGCAAGAAATTGATGTATTCATAGCTCATATATATATGAAAGTAAGCCACATTTTTAAAAAGAAATTTGGAAACTAATTTTAAAAAAACTTTTTTTATAATGTATAATTATTATTACCAAATATTGAATAATAATATTGGAAAGGAATTGAAAGTTTTATTGATTTACGAAATAATTTTTGTTTGTAACAGTAAACAAGCCATTTATTATATCCAAAATTAATGGGAAATGAAACTAAAAATTATTATTGATTCAAACAAATTTAAGAATTAAAGTTTTTTTAGTTTTCAAAAAGTCATTCATTACATTTGGTGAGCTATTCAGTTGTGTTCCTTTTTGCTTGGCTTATTTTTTTAATATGTGTGTGTGTGTAAAATATGTTATATAAGTTATATTTTCCTCTTTATAGAAATGAGTACAGAACCTGCTGAAACAGAGGAGTCTGCTAGCAAGGAGAGTTCTCCTCAGTTAGAGGAGGAAGAGGAGAAGAAAGAACCAGAACCACCTGTTGTGCCTCCAAAAGAGGAAGAAGAGGAGGACGTGAAGGATGCCTGGGACGAAACATCCTCTTCGGAAGACGAAGATGCCACTAAACCAGAAATGAAGAAGGTAGAAATTGTGACCAAAAGCGCATCCAAACAGGCTGCCCATAAGAATGAATCTGACGAAGATGAAGATTCAGAGTCGGAAACGGGAGAAAGCTCTTCAGAAGAGGAAAGTGAATCGGAAGAAGAGAGCTACAGCAGCTCTGACAGTGACGATGACAATTTGCCATCTGTAGAAAAAATAAAAAATAGGATACAAGTGAGTGTTATAAGATGCTTCGTAATATTTTATATAAATCTATTAAAGTCTTATTCCAAATGATCGAACCAAAAGTACCATTTAAACTGTTACTGCTTCTGTCTAAAAATACAATATGCATGTAAAAATAATTTTCGGCCAAATATATGATATACTTTTACAAGAAACTTGATTGTTCAAACATTTATTTTATCGATTATTTTTTAATGTTTTTCATAAAATGGTTATTATATTTGCAGTCACCAGTGTTATTATTTTTTGTTTTTGTATTGACTTTTGTACTTTTTAGTTTTTAAAAATATAATGTGAAGAAATTAGCTGAATCAAAATCACATATGGTGTATGAAATTATATTATTATTTTCAATCTTTATAAATGTTTCTTAACAAATTTACATTTAAAATCTCAAGATAGATGAGTTTAAATTTGTTTTGATATTGAATGAAATATATATTGTATTTCGGAATAATTATTTTTTTAATTAATCTTTTTCTGTATGCACCTTTTTATTTTAAATTTCCGGCCTGCAAAATATTAAAGCTGAGAAGTTTCTCTTTGTCTTTGAGTTTAGAAATCCAATTTTAAGAAGCATATCTTATTTGTAGATTTTCAAAATATCCAAATAAATATTAAAAAATAAATTCATAGTGATATTTTAAGGTCCTTTTTGTAAAAATTAATCATGAGTATTTTATTACTTTTATTGCCTGATGAATTATTATTTCAGTTAGGACTTTTCACCTCAACACTAATTGAAAAATTTCCCTTACTTTCAGAAACGACGAGAACTTGCAGAGAGTAATCGTAGCATGGACAAACTACGGTCACCTGTGGTATGCGTGCTTGGTCATGTTGACACAGGAAAAACCAAAATTCTAGACAAAGTAAGATTGTTTCTTCATACTACATGTTATCCAAATAAGCAGTGGTGATTTGTTCTCTGTAGTCTCGGAAATGTTGTGATTGATTCTATATAGATTTTGTATTCATTGGTTAATGAATGAATACTAAATGCTTAATAATGGTTTTTCTGCTTTGGATGATTTTATATGTGCTTAAGATGTAGCAGTCATATTTTAAATGCTGAGAATTTCCTTTATAAATTTTATTTTTCCTTCAGAAAATACTCTCCTGCTAGATTTTAGTTATGAAATTATTTTAACTTTATTTGATTTAGTATAGTCTTCCTTTCAATACTATGACTTAATAAAAATTGCTTACATTTTTAGGTTTTTAATTTTTTAATTGGTATAAAAAATCGAAATCTAAAGCAAAGATTAAATTTAGACTTCAATATATGTATTTACATTTATCTATATTTTAAGCAAAATATTGTAATAGTGCATTATATTGAAATTTGTTTTATAATGAAGATGATGCTGTTGTGATTATTATTTTTTTTAAGTGTTAAATCTTAGTATTATTCAACTATTTAGTTAACATGCTAACTCTGATGCTTTGTTAAAAATGACTTACAAATTGCTAGTCAAGAAAACATTTAGTACTTCTATAACTTTGAATTGTGAAAAGTGCTCTTTTTCTGGATTATCTAAAATATGGATTAAGTTATTCTATTTTTGGAAAATGATGTTTTATATATTTATTAGAACAAATTCCTATTATATTTCTATAAAATCAGGATTGTTATGCCACCGAGAGAAAAGGAAGACTCTCGGAAAATTCAAAGGAATTTGAAATTTTTTATAAACAGAAAAAATTCAGTGAATTTTAAGTTTCTTAGTGTTTTCAAATCTAAAAATACCAATCGTTAAAGATTGAAAGAATAAAAGATCTTAGTCATAGCTTCTGAATGTGAAATAATATCTTATGTGATTTTGTAATGCAGAACTCAATCCTTTTTTCACTCTGGGTTTTTTTTTTTTTTTTCCTGGATAGATCAATGCAGTTTTAATTTGCGAAATAGTTTTTCATCTTCATAAGATTCTCGGATTTCAGCTAATGGCACGAGACCTTTGTTATTCTGTGAGAATAGCAAAGAATTCTCTAATGGGATTAGCAATATTCAATTTGTGGAAGCAGCTCAGTAGTATATAGTTAACCATAATTAAGTTTATTGAACAGATTTTTTATTATTTGAGTCACTGTGAACATATTCAATGTAGGTTAGAGAATTTTTTTTAAAACAATTAGCTGCATAAAAGTTAAAAGTCAGCTGCATAGTGAATATAAACTGGATTTTTTTTTTAAAAATCCTGATTTTACCAAATGATTTCAAGAAGTTCCACAAAGTTCATTTATCACATATTGTTTGTTGTGTAAAAAAAGATAATAAACTTAATATAAGAAAATGGGACTTAATAATCATGCCAAAAGATCAAAACATATAAGACTGTGTGCCTTTAAATTCATTTCATTATTAATTTTACTATCTTAAAGCAATACAGGAAAAGATAACGTCAAATTTAATGTTTGAAGATAAACCGATTTTGAATCTTTTAATTCAAGAGCAACTATTTAAAATTAATTTTTTATAGGCATTTAAACTTGTGTCACATCTGTCCTTTTAATGCATTCATTATATGTCAGAAATATTTTCACATAGTGCACTAAAAGTGAAATTGTTTGTTTTTTTTTAAATGTGTGTTAGGCCATACAGAAATGCCATAGCTTATTTGTTGCAGATTAAATCCATTACCTCCAAGAAATGGATGGTGGAAAAACTGCATAAATTGATGCCCAATATTTGGATAGGCAAAGCTGAATGAATAACGAAAAGTAATCTTAAGTAATGTTTTTTTGTTAAGTAATCATTAAAGGATTTTTATCTTGATTACAAAAATGTTTTGTTTCATTTCACCCAAGTCCTTAATTTTGTGTAACTTATGTTTAAAAGGCATAAGAGGTAATATACCCTCTTTCCCTCTTAATATGTAAATGTTAAGAGGGAAAAAAGCTAAGATTAAAAAAGCTAAATTCTAGATAATTAATAGAAATTGTTTTTGTTAGTTCTATTGAAACTTTTTTTCTTTTAAATTGGTGATTATTTAGAAATATTTTTCATTGTTACCATCTTTCTATGTTCTTTTTATTCCATTATAACTAGTGCTATTCTCTCATTTCCTCATATTCAAGTATTTTTATGTGGTTCTGAAACCACTTATTGCACATAATTAGTTTGCCCTGCTGTTTATATCCATTATTAAATGTAGCACTTTGAATCAACCATCGAATTGCATTAATCTGCCAAAGTTTATAGCATTTTTGTAGTTTCCTACATAAAAAATCCCTCTACAGCTAGGGGATTTCCATAGTTGCTACAGAAATTTATATGGTAAATATATAATATAAAGTTAGAGGCAACTATGAAAAATGATAAAAAGTCGCTTTCTTGAATCCTCACTTACAGCAGTGCTGACAGTGAAAGAAGCATTTAGAAAGGGTTTTTTTTTGGGGGGGGGGGGTTGTGTTCCAACACGAGTATAAAAATACTGGAGCAATTCCTCATAATGAATTTGTTTCGATGTTTTAAACTAAGCAATAATGACTGTAAAAAATCAAAGTTTGCTATTTAATAAAAATTAATTATTGTCTAACAAATGGTGTTAATCTGATCAACAAAATTGTATTGTGCGATTTTTTTAAAAAAAAGTTATTTCGCCTGTATTTAATCAATAATAAATATTTTAAAAATAATTTTGATTGCTGTTTGAAAATATGGTTTTAATTAACTAAAATCCTTTGAAAATCCATATTCTTCATCGATTTTTTTTATAAGAAATGCTACTGGACAACAATTGTGGATGGTCTATTTATCTGGAAGTTCTTAATTCTACGGTTAAATCAAATTTATACCATTAATTTTTTTTGCCTATGAAGTTTTTTTGTATTTAATATTGCCTAAATGATTTTTAACTGTCACCCACTAAGCCAAAACATTTTGTTTCTTGTTTTGATTTCTTTTCTAGCTAATGTAAGAAATCGAAGGGGGAAAAAAATCATTCTTCAATTTAAAAAAAATCTAGTTTTAAAATAATTTATATCTTGGGATAAATTTTTCCTCATTAGTAAATTGCATTTATCTATTTAGAAAGAGATCCACGCAATGACGATTAGAGAATCACTTGAAATTTATTGAAACATGGTTATATCTCGTAACCAGAACGAAAATTCAAAGACATACTTATCGAAGGACGCACATCTACTTGAAAATACACACAACGATAACCAACATCTCAAAAATTCAGTCGATCTTTTTTATCTTAACATTTGACTTCTTATTTATATGTGCGGCGATAAACAAAAAAATCATCTTCTTCAATGATATGCCAATAAGAGTCCTCTTATTAACATTTCATTTTAGATTTCTGCTCTTGTGTGTCTGCGTTGAATGAGCTGGATTCGAAAAATTTGAACCCCATTGCGGATGCTGGGGATATAAACTGGAGAGTTTTGACTTATTCCCAACATTATATCTATAAGTTTCTTTTTAAAGTTTTCTCATCTTTAACTGCCATTTTTTTTTTTTTTTTTTTAAAGGAAATGTTTTGTGTTTAAATTTAAAATAGGGGAGTTGGAGTCGATGCAGTTGACTGGCGCTAAAACCACTTCTGATCATACAGCGCCAACGATGAGGTATATGCAAGCCTATGGCTCATAAAATGGTCACGTTAAAAAACTCTGCTTCAAAACTCTATTCTAGATCTTAAAAAATATGCACAAATGAACTGTCATATAGATTTAAAGCATTATAAAACTGATAAAATACTTAAATAAGGTCAAAGAAACCAATCGGTTTTTAAAAAAGTAAAAAGTTGAGGACGAGGCACTTTACGAAGGATGTCTTTTAATACAAAAAGAGGGGAATGAAAACGTGGGCACTCCATCAGAGTGTGCCGAGCTGTCAAAAGGCGTGTAGTACAACCCCACAACGAATGCCTGTGTGTGATGGAGGTCATTTATGTGTGCTTTAAAACAGCGAGACTCTTGTCTGAACCTTGAATGTCTCCCCAGATCCGGAGCAGCAACGTCCAGGACCACGAAGCCGGAGGAATCACCCAGCAGATCGGTGCCACGATGGTTCCCGAGGATGCGCTCAGGGAGCAGTGCAAGTGCGTCAAAGGAGTAAGTCTGGACTTTAATACTGTTCCGCTCTATTAAAACTTGGTAACTTTGTTTTCATAAATATTAACTCTCTATTTTGTTATTATCTTTCTTTTATTGTGGTATTTGCAATATTTAGTTTTTCAAATATGGCAACATTGTTTTTTAAGCTTTTGGAATTTGGTGTTTTCTGTTTATCATTTAATAAAGTTGGCGTTCGACATTTGATGCATGTTTTCTTTTCTACTGCTCAGAATATCTCACGAGGCTTTTGCTTTAAGTGTTTCATATTTAATATAAGGCGTGAGCACGCAACAAATACTAGCCGCCTTGGGCGACCAGCTGGTTCGCCAGGAGTAGTGCGTTCCAAAATTTTCAATTAGGCTCGTTGCACACACAGCGTTTTTTTCTTCTGTCAGTATTTTGCCGAGACCACTCCCAGAATTCAAATGCTTACACAAACGGCGCTTCAATTCCGACTAAGTCGCATCATTTCATCAACGAATCAATATACTTTAACCGTCGCATCATTTCATCAACGAATCAGTTTACTTTAACCGTCGCATCATTTCATCAACGAATCAATTTACTTTAACCGTTTTGTTTAAACTAAGGACTGCTGAAGGGTCATTTGAAAGGAATAGTGCACAAATTCTATCCTTATTATCATCTTGTCGTCGAATGAAGAAGAAAAGGGGGGAATCAACTTATTTCGATTTGTTCAATGAATGGGAAAAAAGGATTTGGGATCTTGCATCTGATGATCCGAAGGCGCGTGGGACAGAGTCCGATGAAAGGCGGATGGACCGAATCTTTATTTTTCCGCCTAGTGTGTCAGCTCTCGTATGATTCAATACACTACTGTTGTTATGTCGGCATCGGGGAAATAAGCGATCAGTAAAAAGCGCTGTGTATGCAACCAGCCTTAAATACTTATAAGCTTTGCTCTCTTTATAACTTCTCAGCCAAATATATTTAAGCTTCGATAGTCAAGTAATTCATATTATTATTATAGAAGCCTCACGATTATTTGTTCATTGCAATATATGTATCTAATTCGCAATAAGCTGTCATGGAATTAAGTCGAAAATATTACATTTTATAGTTGTTCCATAACGTTATGCTTTTATTATTATTATATTATTAATACCAAGTTAGCATTACTAAACAATATGTGCGCCAATTACTAATCATTTACAAATTTTCCTTTTGGCCCGAAATAGAATGTGTGTCCTGTATAAATTCAAGTATGTTTACTGGGAAAAAAAGCAGATATATTAAGTTGATAATATAGATATTGCAAAGGATTATAGAAACCTTTGCTTTGCATTTATTTTTTTAGAAAATATCACATTTTATATTTCTTTTATTTTATCCAGTCACGTGTTAAAAGTTGCATTTCTTTAGATTTAATTTGTGATGATAGTTTTTTTTTTTTTTAATTTGAACTTTCGTCAATAGGATGGCAACACGCTCATAAAACCTAATTTTTCCCCCTTGACGTGCTCGTGCAGATTAAATTTTATTGTTTTGTCCGAAATATATAGCTGAAAAACATAATTAAAATATTTCTTAAAAAATTCGTTAAAAACAGAAGTTTAAGTTATACATTAAAACTCTGATACCATTAGAAAGCTAATTTTTTAATCTTTAAATGGATATAAAAATCCTGTTTGTGCGATAATATTTTCTTTCGAAATTTTTCTTAAATTTTAATCAATTCAAATTCTAATTAAAAATTCGAGAAAAGGGCTCCGAGGTGCACATTCCCGACCTCCAAGGTATACATGTACCAAATTTGGTAGCTGTAGGTCCAACGGTCTGACCTGTAGAGCACCAACACACACACACTGAGCTTTATTATAAGTGTAGATTTTGCTATTGGCGATAGCTGGGATCGAACTCGGAACCATATGGTTGGCAGCCAGATAACATGACCACATTACGATCACTCAGTCTCGATGATGTTATCTGGCTTATAAAACTTCCACCACAATACTTCCCCCTCCAGTGAGACGAACGATATTTTTTGTTGTTGTTTGGTGGTGATCTTATTGGCTGTTGTATATTTTAATGTGTCGCACCCATTTTTTTATCGATTATTTGCCAGCTTCGTTTATTTTCTTGGCAGATTATTTATCAGCTTCGTTTTCTTATTGGCAGATTATTTATCAGCTTCGTTTTATTTCATTGGCTGATTACTTATTGCCTTTTTATTTTTAAATTTTTTTCCGGCAGAGGGCGCCACAACAGCTGAACGAAGATTGCGTATTTTATTTCCATCGTCCTAGGTCACCAATGTTGCTATTGGCGACAGGTAGGATCGAACTCGCTTTCTTAGGTTCGTAGCCAGATGACATGACCACAAGACTAAAAGAGATCACTCAGACTTGAGGATGTTATCTGGCTTATAAAGATTCCGCTACAAATATATATTTTATTGGATTAAATGGTGTGTTATTCTCCATCGCTGAATAGTTTTACGTTTTCCGCGTCGGCTGCCGAAAATTGCATTTCTAAATGAATGTTTTTTCGTTCATAAAGTTGTAATTTGTAAGAGTCGATGTTACACCAAATGATAGAGTTTGCTTCATTCTGTCATATGCATTGCATAACATCGAAAAGTACTTTTTGAAATATCAATATATATATTTAGATTTCGGCAAAAAGTATAATACAATTAGTAATTACATTAGACTCCTACAATTAACAAAAATTATTTCAGTTTATAAAAAAAATATCTGCAAATAAACTTTAGAGTCCTACTAAGTACCTTCTTAATATAATTTTTCTTTCGTTTCACTGGCTATATGAAAAGATACTGGACCTTATGTTTGGTAGCCTGATAACATGAATGAAAGGGATCACTCAGTCTCGAGGTTGTTATCGGGCTCATAAAGCTTCCACTACAAATATATTCATTTTAAAAATTGCAACTGCAATCTTTCACCAGGTGGATAGGCAGTGCGTTTGTCACAGATTTCCAATGAAATGTTCAGCACCTTTCACAGAAGAAAAAGATATCTGTGAACCATTAACTGAGATTGTTCGCTGCAATACATTTTATATTAGCGCAGTCTGAGGTAAAGAATTGATTGATTTAGAAGATACAAATCTTTTCCCCATTTCTATAAAGTAGTGGATATTTTGTGTGACCTCACTTTAAGTTAAAATGGACTGATTTTTTTTGTTACATATGTATGTGAATTTCCTGCAACTTTTAAGTGGTGAGGAATTTTAAAAGTCAACTAGCATAATTTTGTTTTTTCAGTTTTAATTATGACAGTTTATTTCGTTTCATTTTTAATGTTTGAACAGTGATTATATTTATTTATTCTAACTGTGCCAAACACTGAAATCTAATCATTTCTCTGCCCAAAATCATTTTAAGCATTTCAAAATATTATTGTTTGACCCTATAATAATATGTAAAAGTAACTATAAAAATTAGTTAATTATATAAAGTTTATACAGACATAAAAATGATTTATATAAACTCTAAAAGTAGTATAAAATAATCATGAGGTTGAATTGGATATCTAGGGTTTCCTGTAAACAGATTGAAATTGCTGGTAATTATCCTTTAAATGCAATTTTGTCTCATTAATGTGATATATTTTATGAATTTATCACATTGATTTGTATTCCTTGTTTTGCAATATAACTTTGCTTTTATTATAATTATCAATTTCAATTAGATAACAATTTATTTGAAAAAAAATTGTTATGTTTTCAAATTTAAGTGTTTTAGAAAAAAATGTGATGTTATTTATAAATTTACTTATGTTTGTTACATGTGTTATTTGACACTGATTGTCAAGTACAAATAAGTAAGTGAGATTTCTAAATTATTTATTTTATTCAATAATTTTGAATTTAAATAAATTGTTTACCATATCTTTGGATTAGTAAAAGAAATTTATTTCATAATATGTTTTTAAGAAAATTAATCAATAATGCAATTGTCTTATCTAATAAACCATTTTGCTGCTGATATCCAACTATTTAATTATTGAATAAAATTCTTGTAATTCTTTAATAGTATCCAGTATGTTTAATATCAGAAAATGTATTGTATTTTTCTGACTTAATATTTATACAAAAATTACATAATTAAGTTTTATACTAGTTTCACTCCTGTTATACTAGTTTGTTTTTTGAAAATTAAATTTAATCCATCCTTTTTATTTCTTCATCTGCTTTAGTTTCCTGAAATGGACCTGAAAGTTCCTGGGCTGCTGATCATCGATACTCCGGGCCACGAATCCTTCAGGTGAGTTACTGTGATTGAGAAAATACTTAGATTTTAACTTACTTCTTGTCTTTATTAATCAAATTTTGCCACTAGGTTTACATTTACTTTCTATGAAGTGAAAGTGTTTGTGTGTATATGTGTATGTAACCATAAAAGCATTAAATAATTAAAACTCATTTCCTGAGTCTACAAAATGAAAACAAAACTAATTATGTCAAAATCAAAATTAAATTTAATTCAGAATTAAGCAATAAAAAGTTCACAAAAATGAGATAAAACCTATTTGTGTAACAAATCAAACTAATACAATTTTAGTTAAAGAAACTAATTATGCAATCGAAACAAAAAATTATTTTTAATGTTGCTTTGTTTTTATAGTGTTAAAATTGGTAATTTTTTTTTCTCTCCATTTTTTTTTTTAAAGAATTTTTGAGGGATTTTCAAGTAACGAGAGGTCAATACTGTTGGACGCTATTCAATTTCCTCACTGAAAAAATCTCTTATTTTAAATCTTTCCCTTAGGTTGACCCTTAAAAAAGTGGGTGTTTATTTTTTATTTATATATATACATATACATAATATGGGTCATTTTCAAATTTGGCTCATTTTTAAGTTTAAATTTAAAAAAAAAATAAAAATTCAAATTAATTATTCTTGTTGATTGACATTAATTTCTACACGTGTCCGGTAGATGATTTTATGATCAGCAATAAAATTAAATTTGAATTCAGACCTGTAGGGTATTTAAAAGTCACTAAAAAACCAAAAAAAGTCATGTCTGTTATCGGACATTTTTTTTAAAGTTTCAATGCAGAATAACAATTTTTTTAATATCTAAATTGTTATTGTTGTAAGAAATTAGTCTAAAATAAAAGTATATTATACATTTTTTAATAAAAAAGTATTTATTATTATTATTATTATTATTTTGTATTGTAAATGTCAGTTCTGCTACTTTATTTTTGTTTTAGTATTTTATTTTTCTCTTAAACGATTTAAATTTATGTTATACTGTATATTTAAAATAATATCATTAAAATATTTCATGTATCTTTCATATGACCCCCCCTTTTTTGATATTCGATGTAAAACCTTATTTTTTAAAAAAATATTTTGTCACAAAGTAACAGACCTGACATTGGGTTACAGACCTGACACTGAGTAACAGACCTGACTTTAAGAAATATAAATGTTAAAGTATTTAAGTTTTTAGTTCTAAAAATTATAATTTTCAAACAAAAATGCAATAATTACAAAGTAATTTCTATTTATTAAGTAAATTAATGTAACATTTTGGTATTCAAGCAGGAAAAAATTATGTGAAAAATAATAACTGTTTAACGCTTTTCAAAAACATCTAATGCATTTGGGAACTCATAGTATAATCTGTGTCCTTTTAGCTTCAATTTAGCTGCAGGTATTATGGATTTGATTTGTTCATATTGAACATAAGAAACATCACTTTCATTGGAAACTCTTTCTTGTTTCGTCTATGGCATTTAAACACAGAATTTTTAATTCACCATCTTCGTTTTCTTGGGCTGTAGCAGCATAAGTATATTTATATTTTCTCCAGTAAATTCAACAAGAAGATATACCCCCTCATGGATATCATCAGGTGAGAAATTGTTGGGGGCTAATGGGACCACATCTTTTTTTATTTTGCTCGTTGAAACAGAAATATCACCATCATTATCTGATAAAATTGCAGTAGAAGTTTGGGTCTTTTCTGTTTTTCCTTTTTTTAATTTTATAACAAATTTTTTAGGTTTATAGCACTTGCAAAATCCCTGATTGAAAGCCCCTGTTGACTTTTTCTGCTGATTTTTTTTCAAACAAAAACAACTGACATTTCTATAGAATATTTCATTTTTCTTTTCAATTGCAATTTGGTGCATTTTTCTAGTTTCTGGCAACTTTGGAATACGTCTTTCGGCAGGTAGATTATTTTTGATTTTATTTATGTCATCTTCTGTTACAAAAAATAAATGAATACTTGTATTAGATTTGAGTTTGAGAAAAAAGGACTCAGCATCACAAATATCTGTCCCATGTGCAACTAAATCATCAGCAGCCCGTTTTAATGCTGCACCAATACCATCTGCTGCTCCCTTTCCATGCCAACTTTCAAAAAAATTCCAAGTGCCTTTGGTGAAGTTATGGTCAAATAACTGTTCATTAAACAAATAAAAGTTTTTCTTTTGCCTATACTGTGTGCCTGGTCCATCTGAAAAAACATGTATTATATTTATTAGTGGACTTCTTTTCTTCAAAAATTCAATGACTGGCTGCAAATGTGCCCATATAGCATGTGGTTGATCATGTACAGGAGATACTGAACAAAATGATATTAGCTTATTATTAGCTATATATATCAGACCTGTATGCAATGTCACCTGGTTTCCAAAATGAAAAGATTGGACCTGTCCAGAAAACTTGCAAGAATAATTTTGAGAAAAATCAATATGAATTGCTGCTTCATTTGGGCTTATGTTTTCCTTGCACATTTTAAATGCTTATATTGTTTTGTTATATTAAAAAAATGTGTTTTTGAATTTTTTCATTTCATCTTGAAAATCATTTATAAAATTTTCAATCTTCCCTAACAGTAATATAATAACAGCTAATCTAAAACAGTAATATAAATATAAAAGGCCAAAACTCTAATTCGTATAAATTCACAACAACATTTATTTTTAATATTGAGTTTAAATCATTGATACAACACTATTCAATTAAATTTTACATTTAAGCCTCCATTTTCTCAAATAGAAATAACACAGCATTCATTATTCCTTCTTTATGTAAAAAACAAAATTGTTGCTGTAGGTCATGTCCAGTCTGTTACTTTTTATTGGTAACAGACCTGACAAATTGACTATTATTTATTCTTTTGCTACCATGTTTACAATTTTTAGGCTTAAGACATTATGGCTTAAATAAAGTTCAAATAGTAATTAATTTGTGGCAAGCATTTTAAATGAGCACATTAATTAAAGTATTTAAACTAGGTAACAGGATATGACAACATAAAAAAATACGAACTTCAGTAGAATCAAAAACTTCTTTAAAACATCCTGTTAGCTTAACTTCAAACTTTAAAATGACTTTTGCTGAACAAGGAATCATGAAGTCTATATTAAAAAATTGTGGTGCATTTATGAAGTGATTTTGTAAATAATTACCTTTGGTAACAGACCTGACAAATCTCTCGGACAAAATAAAAATAATTTTTATGTATTAAAAAATTTGCTTAAATGAAAGAATATTTATAAATTTAATAAAATACAAAATATGTATTTAAGCACACATATTTTTTAAACTTAGATTAAATTAGAAACGTGTCATTTATGAAAGAGAAATTTGATTTTGTCATTTTGGACAGCTATTATTTCAGCTTTTCAGTTTTTTTTAAAAATGGTATTAAATTTTTTTAAGGAATATATTTTTAATATTATACACTATTATCTCTTAAGGTATGTATTTCAATATAAAATAAACTCGCAAAACGCAGGAACATTATTTTCAAGATAAATATATATATATATATGGACATCAAAAATGCAAATAAATTTAAAATAAAACACATATATATATATATATATATATATATGCACATATACAACGCTAATGCATGAAGCACAGAAATCTCCCTTATTTTCAAAAGGTAACAATTAAATGTAAACACACTACTGTATGTATTTTCAGAATTTTTAATAGAGTGTTTCTACAGTTATACTTAGATCAACACCAAATAATGGAGTTGCAAAATTTTAGGGACAGAGTCCTTAGCATTTGAAATTCATTTCATTTGTAGTGCAGTAGTTTTTTAAAAAAGTTATTCATTGATTTCATTAAATTCATATTTTTTCAATCTTATCAAATAACAAAGTAAATTTAAAAAAAATCTTTCCACATTAGTAGTTTCACAGCCTAAAAATCAACCTGGACAAACTAGCTAATCAATAAAGACGGCTAGTATATAAAATTTTATAAAAATTTCTAGTGAATTTAATTTAAAATAAATGGAAAAATCACCAGGAATGGATTGTATAACTTTAATTGTAACTCAACTGAATCTTAATTGAAAACATTTTGTTAAAAGTTAAACCAAATATTGCTATTATCGCCATGTCAGATGATAGTATGCCAACTGTGGCAATTTCCATTCCCCTATAGGCTCTCAGAGTTGGTCATTCTTCTTGTGTGTCTCATTGTGAGGCTGGCACTCTATGATGAGCTTTCAATCATGAACTAATATAGAACTGTTCATTAAATATTATTGATTACCAATTAGTTTCATCATTCAAAAAATGAACCAGCACTCACCAAAACTTAGAGAAAGTAATACATACAGCCCACTTAATATTCTGCACTTTTACTTATGATTATTAAGTGATTGCTTTTATATACGGCACAGTAAAATTTACTGAAATTGTGATACCTTACTTTATAGGGTAGAGGATTGGGTTCACTTAGTTCTGTTTTTTATCATGAATTCAGGATCAACTTTGTTATTAAATGAGATCCTTATTTGCACTTTATCTCTATAATTTGAAAATGAAGTTTGAAGCTGCCTTTGAACTTGACTGATTTGAGCAGTTTTCATTAGTATCTTTCAATAATTTGAATTCCTCCCCTCCCCCGACTTTTTATTTTCTTCAAGTAACATGTTAAAATGACATCTACCATCCAAATATATTTTTTTTAATTCAAAGTTAAAAATAAAAACTGTTTGGTAATTTAATTGCATGCATCTATACCTTGCAGTCAACATATTTGTGCAATAATGTATTAATCAAAACAGCAATAAAGTAATTTTAACTGTCATAAATCTGCTCCGGAACCTTCTACTGATTCTAGGATAGTTGATAAAACTATTTTTAAACAAAGTCTCCAAAACTGTCAATTTCAATGGGTTGATCTTAAAAAAAAATTACAGTAAACTTTCAATAATAAATATTTGAAAAATATGCAATCAAAAGATTACGATGATTTTGTTTTATTTTAACCTGTTGTCGTTTTTTTTTAATGTATTGTACCTGTTTTCATGCTATGTGAGTTGCATTTTCATCTTTTAAATTTCATTGATATTTTAAGCTTTTGAACTTTTTGTACAAGTTTTCTTTCTGGGATGTGATTTATATTTTGTAAAAACACTGATACAATTTATTATTGGATGTCTTATTTTATAACGAGAACCTATAGTTTTAAATTGCATGACTCAATGGAACGTGACAATTTTTCATACCAATAATTAATTATTTTTTATAATTTTAATTAGCAATTAATAATTTTTTGTCTGGTGCTCTTGTGCCATTCAACTCCAAAATGCTTACCGTAAATCTTTGAGCATATCACAGCATGATTGTTTTGAAGTTTTCTTGTGCAAGTGTGCTCTACATTGTTCTTTCTTTATACAATCAAAGTTTTTAATTTATTTTAAATTGTGTGAGAAATATTATGAAGCAACTAAAGATATTATTTAGTATTTTATGAAAATATTTTGTTTCATTAGTGTGCACTATTAAAACTATTAAACAATAAATAATAATTGTAATTAACAATAAATATAAATAATTGGAGATTTTTATTATTATCTTCATCTTTTATTTCTCTTTAAAAAGAGAAAATGAAGATGATCTCTTTTTCTAAATCTAGATTTTGTAACACATTTTTTATTGACCCTGTCAGATCTAATTAGCTAATTTTTATTAATCTATGTAAATTTGGGGGGAGGGGAGTTAGTAAAGGTGCTGAAATTGAGCAGTTTGTAGTGAAAAGTAAAATTAGAGTATTGATATTGTCTTTTGGAAATTTATAAAAGAGATGTCTTAAATTTTTCTTATTTCATTGCTATGAAGAATTTCTGTTTAATTAGAATTGTGTTGCTTTGGGATCTATTTGAATATACATTACTGAATAGGCATTAAAATTTTAATTGTGATCAAATTACAAGAATTAGACCCAAGTTAATTAACAGCTTACCGAACCTAGACTATCAATTTTAAATTCTCATGAAGAAGTATGTAGTGTGCTCAAGTTCTTTTTTATTAAATACATTGATTAATAAAAGATTTTTATTATTAAGAATGCAGAAATTGGATAGTTTCTTATTTTAAAATTTAAAGCTGTAAAAAAAAGTATGAAATGTAAAATCATTATCTCCTTAGTTTCTTTTAAAATGTTTAGTAATATAATTTGAATAGATTTTCCAGAATTTTGTTTTGTGCCGAATGATTTTCCCAAATACCTTCATTTTCAATGATTTTGAAAGATTTCACTGCAGTTCAAGGATATTGCTTGGTAATCATGCATTATAACAATGGAGTTACTTTTATTTAAATGGCATGCTGAGTAGTGAAGTATATGTATGAAATTTACATTTTATCTTTTCTATTATTTTTAATACTCCACAGAAATTAACACAGCAGCTTTAACTGAGCAGTATCTGATTAGAGTTAAAATAAATTTTTCCTACTCTTATCATTTCTACATGTTTATAGTAATATACACTGATGGGGGAAAAAAAAAACCCAACACTAGGGAGCTGTGCTAGATAAACGGAATTTGTTAGGCGTGTTTATATATCTGAAAGATAACGTCGATTCAAATTTCGAGCTACGCGCGTAAGTGTGGCGCTAGTAGCGACACTATGAACATGCAAATGAGGTTTGCTTTAAATAAGCGCTGTAAGGTTCGTGATCGTTATTTACAGTTGAGATTTGACGTAGTGGGTTAATGTTAGTCAAGGATGCCTCTGAGAAGACGAAGAAGCCATTATCAACAGCTCACTGAGTTTGAACGAGGTCGTGTTGTAGGGTTACGAGTAGGTGGGTTTTCTTTCCGCGATATTGCTGAAAGACTCTGCAGGAATGTATCCACTGTGCATGAGTATTGGCGGCAGTGGTCATGGGAAGGTACTGCCTCAAGAAGACCAGGTTCCGGGCGGCCACGTGGTACTACTGAGAGGGAAGACCGTCGTATTCGGCGTATGGCTGTGGCTAATCGTACTGTGTCTGCAGCTGAAATTCGAGCTGCAGTTGGCACCACAGTGACACAACGAACTGTTACAAATCGGTTACTTCAAGGACAGCTCAGAGCCAGACGCCCTGTACAGTGCATTCCACTGACTCCAAACCACTGCCGTTTGCGACGTGAGTGGTGTCAAGCTAGAGCTCAATGGAGGACGGAGTGGAGATCTGTTGTGTTTTCTGATGAAAGCCGGTTCTGCCTTGGTCGCAGTGATAGCCGTTTGTTGGTTAGAAGGAGGCCAGGTGGACGCCTGCTAGTGACCTGTCTGCGGCCTAGACACACAGGGCCTACTCCTGGAATTATGGTGTGGGGAGCTATTTCGTATGACAGCAGGAGCACTCTCGTGGTTATCCCACGCACCCTGACTGCAAATTTGTACGTCAGTCTAGTGATACAATCTGTTGTGCTGCCATTCATGAACAGCATTCAAGGGGGTGTTTTCCAACAGGATAACTCTCGCCCTCATACCGCTGTTGTAACCCAACATGCTCTACAGAGTGTCGACATGTTGCCTTGGCCTGCTAGATCACCAGATCTTTCTTCAATCGAACACGTATGGGACATCATTGGACGACAATTCCGCCGTCATCCACAACCAGCATTAACCGTCCCTGCATTGACCGCCCAAGTGCAACAGGCATGGAACTCCATCCCACAAACTGATATCCGACACCTGTACGACACAATGCATGCACGTTTGCATGCTTGCATTCAAAATTCTGCGGGTTACACCGGTTACTAATGTACCAACATTTCACATTTAAAATGGCTCTTCTCGCCAATGACTCTACCTGTGATCTTGAAACTTTAATCAATTAAATATGTTACCTAGACAAATGTGTTCCTAAAATTTCATTACTGTACAATAATTTTTTCTTGGTGTTGGGATTTTTTTTCCATCAGTGTATATGGAGCTGCTGGATATAGAAACATTCCCAATATTTTTATAAAAGCAATATATTGAAAAATAAAGTATAGTTGAAAAAGAGTGTTCATTTCCTCATTTTTTTTTAAAACAAAGATTGTTCTACAATATTTTTTTTGAAAATTTTTAATTCATTTATTAATTATCTTTTGCAATTAGAGGCATTTTTTTTTTCTGAAGTAAAAATTAGGAACTTGGTTTTCAAAAATTTTTCTGATGTCGCCAAGACTATTCCTTTTATTAAAACCATCTTCTTTTAAACTATCTTTGTGGAAACATGTCATAAAAATATTTCGAAAGTGCTTTTTAGGAAAGGCTGATCCTTTTTACCCTGAAGTCTAAAAGAATTAATAGGAAAACTGCTCAACATTCTTTATGGATTAAAATATTTTTATGTTTTTCAGATTGAATAGACCTTAACTAAGATGGCATAAACATAATCTTTTTACATAGTAGTTATTTATAAATATATATAGTTAGAAAAGCAAAAATTGTTTATCTACAGTAAATTGTGTTGTTGTTGTTGTCTAATGCCACTTGGTCATGTCAAGCCCGAATGAGCAGAGCTCTTTCGAATGAAGGCAGAAGTGTGCGCCTTCCGTTGTTAATGAGCACTATTCAGGTGAAAGTAGGACTTTGCTTGAACACAACCCGTTTTAGGGGGCGGTCGAACTCATTCATACACACATTCATCCATCCGCAAGTCAGAATTTAGATCTGAATCATAGACCGACTCATCCCTGATTCAGTACCCCCAGAGATATCGTTTTGTTATGGGAACTTGGAGGACTTTGCAGTCATGACCTAATGAACGTGCCACCACTGCCATGAGCCGACATGAGTAAATTGTAACTTCTATAAATAACTCATTGATGGAGCCTAGAACAAGACTCTACTTGGTGAATTGACTCTTCGCCAGGTTTCTTAGATTCATTGTAACCAGAAACAAGGACACCAGTGAAAGCTCAACAGAGGCTCCTTTTTTGTCTTTAAGCTAGATTTTTCTATACCCCTGTTGCGAGCTAGATATTTTTTCCAACATCATACTCATTATTTAACTCAGTACCAGCAGAATGAACTTATGTTCGATGAGCTCATTCCAAATATTTTACCTGCCATAATTGATAAGTTCTCTAAATCTTTATTACTTACAACCAAAATATTTTTAATTGATTCTGGCAGTTTGCCAAACCACAAAGCATGCAATACTTAATTTGATGTATTTGTTTCGCCAAGCGATTTCATTTTTCTCAACAGTTGGCTAGGTTTCATATCGCCAAGCGAAATTCCTTTCATCAGTTTTGTTATACTTTTTTTCTTCACTTTCTTTAAAAGTATTGAGCAATCTTTCTTTTGCAGCTTCATTCTTATCATTCCAGTCACTCTGAATTATATTCCATATATATTTTCAACCACTTTTGTTCTAATTGTGCGACAAAATAGTTAAATTTAGTTTGATTTTGGATGATATTTGCAATTGAGAACTGTGCCTCTACTTGGAAAAAACCAAATTTCTAGTTTCTTTTACCAATATGGAGGAATTTTTATGCTTACCTTGTTTACTTTGTATCCGTCATTTGCCGTATTTGAAACAGAAGTCGCAACTGCGTAGGTAGAAAAAAGTATTTTTCGCAGAATTTTCTTCATTGGGTCACCAAATTGTAGCGCTGTTATGTGGAACTCATTAACCCCTTCCTTCTCGCTCCCGTGAAAATGACGGGGTGAAATTTCTACCTCTATTTCTCGCGCCCGTGTTATTTCCGGCGTGTTCGAAAGTAAAACAATCCATTTCTTATGCCCAGAGTCATGTTTATTACTCAATATATACACCAGATGGCTGCCCTAGACTATTTGCAATGTTTTTAGAGATAGCCAATTTATTTGTAACTATACACTCAGTTTTATATAATTTTCTTGAATAAAAAAATAAGCACTTTTATGGCCATTTACTTCAAAATGATGCGACCGTTAAGGGGTTGAAGATCGATTATTAATATGGATACCAAGAAGTCAATTTGTAGAATTTGTGACAATATTGAGCGCAGTTGGAAAAAGGGATTATTATAGTTTAACTGTATAGTAATATTTTGCAAACATGTGAAGCACTTCCGGAAAGAATGTAAGCCCTGAATGATATGCATTTCTGTTTCAGCAACCTCCGTTCTCGTGGCTCCTCCCTCTGTGACATTGCCATTCTCGTCGTGGACATCACGCACGGGCTCGAGCCCCAAACCATCGAGTCCATCAACATGCTGAAGCAGAGGAAGACTCCGTTTGTGGTGGCACTCAACAAGGTAACGCGCATCTGCTTATACTTTTAACCCTTTCTCCACTGACCCATACGAACCACCCTTTTGTGCTAATACATGTGAAAGTTTGGATGGATGTTTGTCCCGAGATAAATTTGGCCTCATTAGTAACTTGCATTTATCTATTCAGAAAGAGATCCACGGTATGACGATTGGAGAATAACTTGAAATTTATTGAAACGTGGCGACATCTCGTAACCAGAATGAAAAATAAAAACATACCGAACAACTCGAAATACACACGACGATAACCAACATCTCAAAAGTTTAGTCGATCTTTTTATCTTAACATTTGACTTCTTATTTATGTGTGCGGCGATGATCAAAAATTTATCTTCTTCAGTGATATGCCAATAAGAGTCATCTTATGTGATTTCTGCTCTTGTGTGAGTGCATCGAATGAGCTGGATTCGAAAAATTTGAACCCGATTGCAGATGCTGCCAATATAAATAGGAGAATTTTGACTCATTCCCAAAGTTTGTTTCTAAATCATGCTGGAACAGCTGAACAGAATTGGATGAATTTAGCACAAAGATTAGAGTCAGGAATAGAACATAGGCTACTTTTTACTAAGGTTCATTGAGTGGTCAATTTTTTATTCATTAAAAAATTAATTTTCACACCAAAAAGCCAAGGCCAAATCCCGCCAAAGATGAGCAAGGCTCCAGTTTTTTTTCCCCTCATCAGAAATGAGTTAGGCCTAGCAGAATTTCTGCAGATTATTTTAAACGATTCTGTTCATTTTCTTTGTGTTTGATGTATTTAAAATCAAATATTGTTAATCAATCAATCAATCTTTCAAATTCATTCTGAAGTACTTTTAAACGAAAAGAGAACAGAATAAAGGAAACAAAAAATTTCTAATTTGCATTGCGTTACGCCAACTGGCGTTGAAAGTTCGCTCGCGATTGTTGGCAATCGTGTTTTCATTTAAATTAAAAGTTTAAAAAATATGTGTATAATATTGTTGTAGCTCACTCCATCTCGATCGATAAATAAAATGGATTGGACCGGACTTGATTTGTTGTTTTGTTTCATTGCGGGTATGCAATGTAAATGAATTGCATTTACGTGTGTTTTTGTTAAAAAATTGCATTTATGTTATACATTTTTTGTATGTACTTATACTTTTAAATGTATCGTTTTTAAGTTAGGTTTTATTTTTTATTTGTCATTATTTGATAGTTTTTCGTTCATTCACATTAAAATTTCCATGTGAACAGAGTGGAGGATAATAGCTGGTAAATGTGCTGTAAGGCTAATTTTTGTTTCAAACAAGGGGTGAAGAATTTAAAATGAGCTATCACCAATTTGTGCTCAATTTACAGCCAGCATCCACGATTTGACCCAGAAACTGGCTAGCTAGTTACTGCAGAATTTTCATGGCTGGCTTATTGGGTTGAGTTAGTAGTGAAAGGAATGTGCAATTTCCTATCTATAATATTCTTTAATTTTTTTTTTCTTTTTTAATCAATTTTCTGGAAGGAAATATTCGATATTAACTGAATAAAAAAAAAAAAAACTTTTGTCTCCTAATTTAGGAAATTTTATGTTGCAGATTGATCGAGTTTACGAATGGAAGAGCACGAAGAACAGAGATGTTCAAGACATCATCAAGTCCCAGTCGCGAACAACAAAACAATTTTTTGAGGACCGAGTCAAGCAAGTCATTCTGGAATTTGCCAATCAAGTAAGTTGTGTTTGAAATTCTGTAAAGGACTTCAAATGATTAAGTTAATCAGTTTTAAACATAATTAAGATTTGCCCTCATGCATAAATAGGCTTTAAGAAATTTGTTTCAAAAACTGTTTTATTTATATATGCAGTTAATTTATTATATATACATTTTATTTATATATACAATCTTATCGTTATTATTATATTTGGGGCATCAATAATATAATTATAGAACTTTTTTACAAAATTTTTCTCTTTATATAGTTGTGTTTCTGCGACACATATTTTTACTTTTAATTCTGGCTAATTTAATTCAATTAATATACTTAACTATGTGAAGAGTAAAATGCAAAAAAATATTTTAATTAATTTTCCCAGAATTAATTTTCAATTATTTGTTCTGTATTCATAAAGAATCACACTTATAGCCAAAGAATGCTAGGGTTAAGTTGTGCGTAATTGAACTGCTGTGAGATTTCATCCTAACATTTTCTTACACATTAAAGATTTGGGGATTTTGCACGAAGTCTAGTTTTAATAACTTTCTCCCTCTGTTACCATTTGTCTAGTTTAAACAGTCAGCTACATATTCTACAATATTAAACTATTTTTTATCTTAATGGAGAAATTTTTTGTTGTTTCGGTGCATCATATTCTATATCAGGATCTTGTGCCAGAAATTCAAACTCAAGAAGAGGGAAAATAATGTCATTGTGACTTGCTAATCAACCTTTATATGACTGGATGTCAGTTACATCAAACTAGGATCAGTTAAGTCAAACTTCAGAGTGTGTTTTTAATTACATTTACTAAATATGACAATTAAGTTCCCAGATAATAATTATTTTGTTAAAAAAACAATTGAAAAATAATGTTTTCAGATTGAGAATATTCTCAGGAAATATTTTCGCAGCTTTATAAAGGGAGGGAAAGCATTTTTTCTTTGAATTCACCTGAATATTTTATCATGTGTTAGAAGACATAAATCAATTTTTACAATATTAAAAAATGTATTGATAGAAATAGTATTTCTTTTTCTTCACCAAATACACATTTATTTATATAAAAATATTGGAATGTGTTGATTTGGAGGATGTATTGAAGAAGAGAGGAGTAATATTGTTGCATTGAAACGAAACATTGCCGAATCTGCATAGCTAAATGGTTATGACGCTGGACTCATAGACAAGAGATCTTGTATTCGATTCCCAGTAGAATCCCAGTTTGTTTTTCCTTTATTTCGTGTTCCAGAGCATTCTGGAGCTTTCTTTCATTTACCAGATAAGTTCTCTGGTCTTTTCTTACGGTCTCCAGAAAGGTATTCTGGAACTTTCCCTACTTGTACAAAAGCCGAGGATCCCTCATTCACAGCATTCTTAGTTCAGAGCTGAGCTAATAAATGGATTTCGATCTACTACCTGCGTCTTCTTGAGTTCTGTCTATGGGACAATACTAAAGGTTTACCTTTTTATGCTATCTCTAAATTTACACATTTATAGCTAGGATTAATAAAGTTTTGAGAAGTTATTTCAGTTGAAAGCTGTAGGTGAATGAAAACTTGCGTAATAATTTGCGTTAGTTAACCTCTTATTGGTCATATAATTTTGGAGAAAATAGCCATAAAAGGGCCTATTTTTTTATTCAAGAAAATCATATAAAACTGAGTGTATAGTTCAAATAAATTGGCTATCTCGAAAAACATTGCAAATAGTCTAGGGCAGCCATCTGGCATATATATTGAGAAATAAACATAATTCTGGGCATAAGAAAAAGATTGTTTTAATATTTTTAGCGCCTTACTTTTGAATAGGCCAGCCCAGAAATACCACGGGCGCAAGAAACAGAGGTAGAAATTTCGTCCCGTCATTTTCACGGGGGCGAGAAGAAAGGGGTTAAAGTCATATTTTCTTCTTGTCATGATGCGAATAAATCCTTTGTGCATTTCAGTCTTTGAATGCCGTCCTGTATTATGAGAATCCGGACCCAAGGCAATACATCTCGATGGTGCCCACTTCTGCTCTAACTGGCGAAGGCATGGGGAATTTGATGGCTCTCATCGTGGAGCTCACACAGTCCATGATGGCCAAGCGACTGATGTTTTCCGAGGAGCTCCAAGCCACAATTTTAGAGGTTAGTGTCATATACATTATTCCAATCCTGTTTTTTTGGCATGTTTTCATTTTAGACTCTTTTTAAAAAATTGAATTAAGGTCTTAAAATGCTGTGCACTTTTATTTTCTAAATAAAAACATTGTTTCAATTTTTTGGAATTTAATTATAAGCTAATCAATGAATGGATTTAAATTTTGATTCTTTCAGGGACGTAAGTTTTTTAATTTTTTATGAATTGATGGTTTTTAATTTTTTTTAATTAGAAATAATTCTACAGTGCATTAGGCGATAGGAATGTTTTACAATGGGGTGAAAATAGAAGTTTTTCTGAGTGATGACAAAACTGGGAAATCAGGGATTTCAAAAAAAAAAAAGAACAGTCAAATTTTTTTAGTCTGGAAAAATTGGGGAATTATCAGAGAAATTCTTCAAAATATCCAAATGGCAGGGGAAATCAAATGGAAGATTATTTCACTTTTAGCATGAGCATGCTGAGAATTTCGCATTATAATTTCTCTGCATCCAAAGCCTAATGTCATCAAAATAATCATAGCTACAGCTACCCAAGATAACCTTTTTTCAAGTTATGTTGAACACGATACACTGTTTGGAATTTGATTATCATAAGAAGAGAAATAAGCTGATGAATATTACTAATTTGAAGCCCTAATGAAACTTTCAGATAGATTGATTTTCGTTTTTCAAAAAAACAGATAATACTTTTTGGTTTAATTTGCTGTCAACTCAAAAACCTTCCAACCATGCTATATTTTTGCTAAAAATTATAATATTTTTTCATGACCATAATACTGTAAAGAAAGGTTTTATGGTCAATAAAGATTGTGAAAATAAAAGACTGATTGCAAAAATAAGTCTTTGACAGCATTGAAACAAATCGTGGAATAACAAATTTTAAAAGGTAAAAAAAAATCGAGTGAAAAATTCATGAACTAAATATGAAGAATGTAAAGAAAAGAAATGAAAGGAAGATGGGGAATTATGCAAAAATCGAGATAGAAAAAAGTAAGTAGAGTATCATTTCAAAGAATTAAAAGCAAAATAAATAAATTTTTCAGGAAGTTTAAAAAGAGATTTCAAGAATCAAAAAAGAAATAGTAAGTCTTAAATTTTTTTAAAGAACATTAATAAAAAAATAAAAAACTTAAAGTAGGATTGGGTGTTTTAAACCAAGTATCTTTTATTAGTTCTCTAAAAATTGATGTTATAATTTTTAAATTGATTGATTGATTATTATTTAAGTTTTTTATATTTTAATTACAATAGATAAAGAATTGTCATTTGAATTATTATCTTTAAATTAATATTTTACACAATGCTTTATTTATAATAAAAATGAAGTTAAATTGTTTTTATTCATTTATAGAAGCATAAGATTTAAATTTGAAGTAATCTTTTATGATATGTTAAAGGAAATAATAGAAAGTAATGTTTAGATTTAGTTTGAATATTAAATAAAAAATATTATTATGGTATATATATTATATGCTGTTGTTATATTTACGCTACCACATGTAGTTCTGGTATCTATGTAAAAACATAAATTATTTGTTGAAATGCTCTAATATATTGAGCAAAAATCACAATAACCTTTACTATTATCATAATTTAATTAGAGTTTCAGAAAGTAGTTTTTTAGTAATAATTTTTTTCCTGTCTTATGTGGTTTCTTGTCTTAAGTCAAACTATTTTGTAATTAAAATTTCCAATTTTTTTCCACATAAGAAATGTAATATGCTGTTTTAATATTAACAAAGTGTATTGTACACATAACAGGGATTCTGGGTTATGAGAAAGCCAAGAAATTAATATAATTGTCAGCTATAATTCAGGAAGATCTTGGAATTTTCATGAGGACCCAAAAGCTGTTCTGTGAAAGCTTTAAAACTTCTTCTAGTGTTTAACAGCAACTTTTATTTCTATGAAAAAATTATGATCTAATTTATTTTAGTGCACTAATAAAAGTTTTGAATTCTAATTTTTATTTCACTAATTAAACTTTCTTTAAAAAATAATATTCTAATTTCTGTTATGTTAATAAGAAAGTTCTACTTTATAGTATGCTAATCAATTTATTAAAAAATAAGTTTTTTTTTCTTACATTTTAGGTGAAAGCAATCAGTGGTCTTGGTCATACCATGGACACCATTCTGGTGAATGGGCGCTTACGTGAAGGCGATACCATTGTGTTTGCTGGGTACGACGGTCCTGTCTGCTCACAGATCCGTTCACTTCTCATGCCTCAGCCACTCAAGGAGCTCAGGATAAAGGTGAGGTGCATGCAACGATTTTTAATATCTTTTGATAATTTAGAAATCTTTACTTCTTGTAAATCAAAGACAAAGCTTGCCTTTTTACCTTTACCCACATGATAAAAGCAGAGCCTGACTAAAGCAGGCGGTTGCCCAGGGCCTCCTCCCCCAAATTGAATAGGAAGTTTATTTTAATTGGTACTTCGAGTTAAGATTGTGTTTTTAGTTTTAAGTTTTAATAATATTTTGAATTAATAAACGAAAAATACCATAGACAAGTTCTAAGCACAGTTCTTAATTATTGAGTCAGTGTGAGGTCTCAAAGAAATTTTTCCCCAGGCCTTGATTAGGCTAAGGTGGGCCTTAAAAGGCCCCTTCATTTTCATGGAATAAAAATAAAGACAAATCTTTAGAAAAGCAGGCAGGTTATCCAAAATAGATCTGATCTTCATAATTAAAAAGGAAAATAAATATGTTTGTTAAGCTTTCAACATCTGATGAAAATGTTTACATTTTTATTTGACAATTGTTAGAATATTTCGATTTGACATCATCCGTAACACATCACGTGGATAAGATAATTTTAGTCGTCTATAAGGCTCTGGGGAATCAGTTATCTCTAAATCATTATGCTATTTACAAATTTTTGACTTTAGGGATTTCAATTATGTATTATCCAAAATCTACATATCTATTTTCTGAAATTACATGATTTTTTTTAATTCAAAAAAGCATAATTAAAAAATTACATGATTCACTATATTATTAAAATTAATGTTTTTATATGAAATATTTTACTATGGAAAATCCCCTGATTACTTTTGATTATTTTTAATTAAAATTATCATATCATTTGCAAAGATGCATTTTCCCAAAATGATATTGTATCAAAATCATTTTGAAAATCATCAAAATTTTACTCCTTCCCTGTAAGTTATTTATAACTTTTAAAGAATGTTATAAAATTTGGTCCAATATTACAAATAGTATCAGGTAAACTCGTATTTATTTAAAATATTACTGTTGTTTTCATTTTGCAGGAATGACAGCACTAAAAGAAAATTTTATCTATCTTTGAAAATTCAATTCTTAATGCATATAAATTTAAGTTTTTAATTTCTACATAACTATCACTCTAGTTTTTATTATGCTATATAAAAACCTTCTAAATGTTTGTGAATAAGATTCGATAAAAGGGGAAAACAAAGATTTTCACTGGTTTTGATTTCTGTAGCAAACAAATTATGGAGAATTTTTCTTTCTTAGTTACATAGATTGTGACTAAAATAATAATAAAAGTGATCTGCTGAATATATAACTTTTCCCCCTCTTCTTTTCATTTATTCAGACCCAGTTTGTGGAGCACAGAGAGGTGGAAGGAGCCCAGGGAGTGAAAATATGCGGGAAGGACTTCGACAAAGCCATCGCAGGTCTTCCATTGCTCGTTCCTAAGAGGCCCGATGAAACGAAAATCCTTATGGTAAGGAGTGTGCATAGCTCATTTACACTTGAATGATTTTGTTGCTAATATGGCAAGGAATGCAATTGTGTGGAGTAATTTCACTTATCTTTTCTTATTGGTATATTATATTGAGCTATAATAATATGATATTGATATTAAGTGATAAAAAATGAAAATTGTTTATCAAATAAAAATTCTGTAAAGACATTTTTTAAAAGAAAATATCTATTTATTCATTTTATTTTATTTTACCACAACACATGCAGGATCGATGTTCATTGGTTTCTTATTCTAATAAAAAATCTTATGCATTTCTATCACAACTAAAAGTCATATAGAGCTTTAAAGTATTTTTAATGTTACATTAATATCATCTATTCTTGCATTAAGGATAATCTTGCTTGTTCACCTATTTTAAGGGTGTAGTGAGTGCTACTTAAAAATATCCACTTTTTTATATCCGCTTACAACAGTTGTTCCTTTTCTTCCCTATATATAGAATGGAACATCTTTGCAACCTGTCACAATCAATCATTCACTGAAATTAAAAATGGAGTGCTTTGCTCTTTCTGCACATACACTTTGCAGTAGCATATTTACTTTTAAATTTTCAAGGATCTTTAATTTTCTTTTGTGTAGTGCCATAAGTACTCTCAGTGTTGAAATACATGCAGCACCTAATTTTGGATGGATACTTTTCTTTTAACTGATTTTGAAACCTTTTTTTTTTTTTTTTTTTCATTACTTGTCTTACATTCTGTATTCTCAAAATAGCAGATACAGTGGGATCTGCTAACTGAAAACAAACTTCATAACGGTGTTAAATCTTGGCCGTGTCTTCCAAATAGAAAAACAAATACAATCTTAACCTGTTTGCGCATAGATCATACTAGATTCCCCCATCCACATCTACTTTTGGGAGAGGAGGCACCAATTTGCGCTCAATGCAATTGTATCGTGACTGTTTACCATATTCTCACTGAGTGTCCAAACTTTAGTAATCAACACTTATACCATTTTAACAACTCCAATTTTTTTTATTTGCTTGATAAAACACCACATGCTAATTTTACTTTTTTGAAATCTCCATATTTAAATATTCTTCATGTTTTTAAATTGCATTTTATAGCTGAAATTATATATTTTAATCCTAAAACAAATACAGTTTGGCTCAGCATAATCAACACTATGGCACTGGTGCCAATAAAATCCATAAAATCCTATTACATTCTATATTATATACTTTATCCTGTTTTTTTTTAAAAATAACTATTTTAACTGAAGATAGGCATAAGTAATCTTACTGTTAATTATTGGCATTTAGAAATGGTAAATATGAAAGTAATTATACATTTAAACATTAATAGTGAAAATGTTTTATTTCAATCTATCATTAGCATTTTTATATTTTCACATAATTTTAACCACTTGACATACAAATTTACTTATCTTCCTAATGAAATGATGAATTTAATAGCTTCCTAATTGGAATATTAACTATTATTTTAATTTATTTAATAATAAGTTTTGAGTGACTTTTTTCATTTCCAATTATTTGATACTTTTCACTGAATTGCAGGTTAAAAATGAAAAACTTAATCATTCGATACGTGTCTCAGGCATGTCATTGTATGCGAAGTATTTAAGGTTCATGGATTTTCTAGTCCTTAATTATTTTTTAATGAATTTACAAATTCTTGAGTTGGTGTAATACATAATGGAATTTGGATAGTTTGAAATTAATGACAAATAAAGAAGAAAAATTATAATTAAAAAAAGAATCAAGCAAAATTGGATTTAATTAATTGTATGTTAAATAAGAAATTTTAAAAACCAGAGAACAATTCGAGTTATTGCAGAATTTATATTAAATAAATTGAAACTATCCAGATTCTGTAATCATAATAATAGAGAACCTAATGTAAAATAATTTTAAGAAAATGGTCTTTATGGAATATAGAGGTGGCCTTTCTTTTTGTTTGTAGGAAGAAGTAGCTGAAACGTTCCGCGACACGATGAATTCCATCAAGGTGACTGGCACCGGAGTTTATGTACAGACTTCCACTTTGGGCTCTTTGGAGGCACTCATGGAGTTCCTCACTGAGTCCAAAATTCCTGTAAGTCTCTGCTAAATGAACTCAATTATGTTGAGAAATGCATAGAAATGTGTGTTATTATGGCATTAAGATTACATTGGATTATTTTCATTCCAAATTAAGTATTATGTTAAAGGGTTCTTATTGGAAAAAAAGGAAAGATGTTTTTTATAATGATACTTATTCCATGTCCACAAAAATCTTATTTTCAAATATTAACACATGAACAGGATGTGTACATTAGTTTATTAATACATATTAGATAGTTGACTCTTTGCGATCAGCAAATTTCTTTGATGGGAGTACCAGCTAGTCGAAGCAGATTAAGCTTTTCGCAGTTATTTCTCCCTTAGTGATTTAAAACAAATATATGAAACACTGAATTAATTTGAAACTGATTTATTGTATTTAATAGTGCTTATAAAGCATAAATTTTTATTATTAATTTAAATTTTTAATGCTTATAAAACATAAATTTTTAATTTTCCAAAGTGTGATATTTTGCAAAACAACCACCGATATGAAGTCCTGTGGTGGTTTCAAAGCTATATATATATATAATATGCATCTTACACAATGTGTTAATAACATCTTGCTGCCATACTTGCGGCAGCACTGACCGCAAAGGGTTCATCTTTATTTTATTGATTTTTTCAAACTAAAACAACCAAAAGTTGCCCTTAATTTTGAATGCCTTCTTTCCTGGCACTAGTTACTATTTAAATACAAGTGTGATTTTGTATAGGAATAAAATTGAAAATAATAAATGTTTCATATATTTTTTGCATTAATTCACCTTTTAAAAAATTATTTTATTTGTATTAAACTTCTGTATAATTTTTTTGTATAATATATCTAAAATTTTGATTTTTAAAAATTGTTTAAATATAGCTGGCATTTGAAAATTTTATGTTCTGAGTATTCTTTGTCTTAAAATAATTTGTATTCCAAATCAGAGATGTCTGCCTGCTATCTATTAAAAAAAATTAACCTTTTTTCCTCTTTATCTAGTGCACAAATTTTCAAAGAACAAACATAAACATTCCCAGATTTCAGCATTTTCATAATTACATTTTATCATTTTTGAGATCGATAAATTTTCTTTGATTCTTTCTCTACTAACCTGGCTTAAGTCAATTGTGAAGCCTGCCCACCAACAATTACAGAGTGATAGATATATATTTAAAAACTACTGAAAATTACAAAAAAATGGTTGTATAAAAAAAACTAAAAATAAATGACAGATATTCCTTCTTCTCGAAACCTCACTCACAACAGTGTTGAAGGTCAGAGAATTTTTAACGTAATCAAAAATAAATAAATAAAATGGCATTTTTTTCGAGCACGAACACAAATACACTGAAGTCCCTCGTCATTGCAAATATGTATATATATTAAGCTGTTAAATTGAGCAATGATGATTTTAAATAAAGCAAAAGTGTTTCTATTTAAGTAAAAAAAAAAAAAAAAGGTTTGCGATTAACAAGTCATTTGTTCAATCGACAAAATTGTATTGATTTTTTTTTTTTTTTAAAGAAAAATTATTTCAATTGTATATTTAGTCAGTAATTAATGTGAATTAAATAGTTTTGAAAATGTTTCAAAAAATTTTTAGTAAATTAAAAAAAAAATATTTGGAAACGTCTATTCTTGAATAATGTGTTGATATTATAATATAATGTGTTAATGTATCTGTAAAAAGAACTATTGCTGACTAAGTAGCTAATTTTGGGTGTGCGTAGGAAAGCGCTGTTTTCGACAGACTAGTTTCTGTTTCAAACATCTGAAGCACTTTTTGTACAACTTATTTATTTCTCAATATTTATGTTAGGTACTTTTTGTGTGTGTTTAAGTTTGTCTGAATCATAAAATAAGGTACATGAAGTACAATCTGCAGGTTTTGAGAAATTATTGGAAAATTCTTGCAAAACAAAAAGATTGCACATGTGTGTGAGGGTTAACTTATTTCACAGTTCTCCTTCATAATCTCTTCCAGTACCCTAAAATGGATCTAGAAAGCCTCTGATTGATCTAATCCAAAAACAAAAATATATTTGAAATTTACCTATGGGATTTATTGAACCGTTAGAATAAATGTACATTGTATTTAGAGAGCGCTAATGCTGCTACAACCAAAACACAAGTGAACTGAACAACTGTAGAATAAAATTAGTAAAATTGAAATGTTTAAAACCAAGGAATCAGAAGTAATGAAGAATTCGGCTTGAGGACTTTTTAAAGGGTCACCTTCAGGCAGGGATTCAAACCAGTTTGAATTCCTTCGGATTCCTTGGTTGTAAATGTTTCAATTTTACTAATATTTATTCTAGTGGTGTTGGATTGATCTAACCCTGTTATCCAATAAATAATGAACTTTTTTTCCTTCTTTTTGACATGACTCTTTTGCACTAATGTCTTTTTTGTAAATCATGCATGAAGTTTTAGGTTCTAACTATGTCAGGTTTTGATGTAATTCTTTTTGCAAAAGAAAGTGGGTCTAAAATGCTTCTATGTGTGGGCTTCTGAGCTAATCTGTATATGTTTCTAATCTGAACAAATCAGGGTTAAATACTCTTTGAGATAAATTTGGCCTAATTAGTAAATTGCATTTATCTATTCAGAAAGAGATCCATGAATGACGATTAGAGAATCACTTGAAATTTATTGAAACTTGGTGAGATCTCGTTAACCAGACCGAAAAATAAAAACATACCTATCGAAGGACGCACATCACCACGACAACCAACATCTCAAAAGTTCAGTCGATCTTTTTTATCTTAACATTTGACTTCTTATTTATGTGTACAGCGATGAACAACAACTCATCTTCTTCAGTATATGCCAATAAGAGTCATCTTATGTGATTTCTGCTCTTGTGTGACTGCCTCGAATGAGCTGGATTCGAAAAATTTGAACCCGATGGCGGATGCTGTCGATGTAAATAGGAGAATTTTGACTCATTCCCAACAGCGGGAAAGCAAGAGTTTAGACACAAGTGAATCAACCACATACAAAAGCTTAGCTGTAAAAATTTAAAAAAGTAAGCTTAAAAAGTTTCGCTGGAGACAGCAGGAAGGGGAAGAGTTTTATTTCTGAGCACATGTAGATATAGCATACAGAACTACTGAAGGTGCCGTCTACCGGCACATTGTATAGCTAAAACTAACATTTCTTCATGTTCTTGCTTTCAGGTGTCTGGTGTCCGAATAGGTCCTGTCACAAAGAAAGACGTCATGAAAGCTTCAGCGATGCTTGAACATGACCCCACGTGAGTAGACTTTGACCTTGAAATTCTTTTGGCTTGAATTGAAAACTAGCTGGTACCCGGTGTATTGTTGCTGCTGAAAAAAGAAATATTCAGTGAATTCAATCAATAATGTGGCAATGTTTTATCGAAACAGGATGAACAGTATGATAATATACAAACATTCATTTATATATACACTGAAGTGACAAAAGTCATGGGATGACTTTTAATATCGTGTCGGTCCTCCTTTTGCCCGGCGAAGTGCAACAACTCGACGTGTCGTGGAGTCCACAGGTCGTTGGAAGTCCTCTGAAGGAATATTGAGCCATGCTGTCTGTATAGACGTCCATAATTGTGAAAGTGTGGATGGTGCAGGAGTTTGAGCACGAACGGACCTTTCGATGATGTCCCATAAATGCTCGATGGGATTCATATCGGGCGATATTGGTGGCCCGATCATGCGCTGGAATTGTCCGGAATGTTCTTCAAACCAATCGCGAAAGTTCTGGCCCGGTGACATGACGCATTGTCATCCATAAAAATCCCATCGTTGTGTGGGTACGTGAAGTCCATGAATGGCTGCAAGTGATCTGCAAGCAGCTGAACATAACCATTTCCAGTCAATGATCGGTTCAGTTGCCCCAGAGGACCGAGTCCATGCCATGTAAAAACAGCCCACACCATTATGGAGTCACCACCAGCTTGAACAGTGCCTTGTTGACAATTTGGGTCCATGGCTTCGTGGGGTCTGCGCCACACTCGAACTCTACCATCAGCTCGTAACAACTGAAATCGTGGCTCTTCTGACCACGCCACGGTTTTCCACTGGTCTAGGGAACAATCGATATGCTCACGAGCCCAGGAGAGTCGCTGCAGGCGATGTCGTGCTGTCAGTAAAGGCACTCGAGTCGGTCTTCTGCTGTCATAGCCCAAGGAAGACAAATTTCGCCGCACAGTCCTATCGGACACGTCCCTCGTACGTCCCACATTGATTCCTGCAGTTATTTGACGAAGTGTTGCGTGTCTATTAACATTGACCATTCTACACAGACGTCAGCGGTCTCGGTCGTTAAGCGGAGGTGGTCGCCCACTGCGCTGTCCATGATGGGATGTGATGCCTGAAATTTCATACTCTCGGCACACTCTTGATACTGTGGATCTCGGAATGTTGAATTCACTAACGATATCCGGAATGGAATGACCCATGTGTCTAGCTCCAACTAACATTCCACGTTCAAAGTCTGTTAATTCTCGTCGTGCCGCCATAAATATCGAAAAACCTGTTCACATGAATAACTTGAACACAAATGAAAGCTCTGGAAAACGAACTGCGTATTTATACTTTTTCGCTGCGATACTACTGTCATCTGTATATTTGCATATTGCTATCCCATGACTTTTGTCATTTCAGTGTGTGTATATATATATGTTACTGTGAGAGACCGAAATTGGAGAATGTCGACATTCGCTGGTGAATGTCAACACATACCAAAAACGTTGGTGAAAGACCGTACAATTGATTACATTTCTTGCACTTTCGGACCATCGCCGGTATATGTCGACAATCACAGACAAGCTTTGGTGGAATTTGAAAAGATGATTAAAGAGCTCGAAAAGGAGATAACAGAAGGCAACGTCAACAAAGAGGTGCGGCCTAGAGCACGTTGTGTTTTGCTGGAACACAAGGTCAACAGAGAAATATTGAGATAAGAAAATGCAAATCTGCATTTCTCCTCTCCGGATACGGAGAGATGAAACGCATATTCAAGATTCACCATTAGTGCATTGTGGATGTCGACATTTGCCGGTGTAAGTGAGAAATGAGGATATCTAGCAAATATTTCGGACATACACCAAGCGACTACGTGAATGTTGACATTCACCAGCGAATGTCGACATTCTCCCGATTTCGGACTTTCACGGTAACATATATATATATATATATATATATATATTAGATTTGTGTATTCGATATTAGAATTGTAATACTTGATGTTCTTTCAGAAAGGTGATGAAAGAAACTATTTACTGTATCTCATGACTCATTTAACATTTGTTCAGAATTCTGAAGCTTAATATTTGAAAATGGAATTAAAATATTTTCTTTCAAAATTAATTAAATATAGAAAACATATTTATGCCAAAATGTCAATATAGTTGAAAAGATGATTTTTCAAAAACTAAGAAGGTGCAGAATTATTTGTACTATAATATTTTTGAAAGTTGGTGCAAAAAACGCTAATATTTAATTAAAATTTAAAACTACCAGGGTTGGTCTCCCCAACAGTTTTTCGCATCATCTGTAATAAAGTTGTTAACTCTGAGAATGACTTGCATGGCATTTGCCTTGCAGTAGCTACAAAATATAAACCTTTAGCTTAAATTTAACTTTTCTACTGAACCTATGGTATCTCCTTGGTGATTTATGTGGCATTTAATCCTTGGTCAATAGATGCGGTTCAGATCCGAATTTTTATTTTTTATTTTAAATAATTGTACAATGCCTATAACTATTTTGTAGATGTAAGCAATGAGCTGACCAATTCCGAAGAAAGGTTTAGGAGGGCATCAGAGGCAGACAGACAAGCATTCATTTTTATTGATATAGATATACATTTGTACTTACGTTTTCATACATAATGAATACTTTATTAGATGAAACACAAATTAGATATCAACTTATAAAAATGATGAAATTGATTTTATTTATATATTTTTATTTTTGATATGATAATTTAACAGGCACTTTTCTATAAAAAGTGGAAGGAAAAAGTATTACTCAGTGAAACATTAAAAAAATTAAGAAAATCAAGTGTTTGTTTTAAAGGTCAAATAGTAACTGCACTTTACCACAATAAATGTGAATTGTAGGCTGTGGGGGGGGGGGATAATCATTGCAACAACATTTATGCAGATCTTTGCAAAAACTTTAATGCAGTATTTTTTGTGTGTAATATTTTATTAAAGAATTTTTAAAATATTTCTCTTTGAAAGTTTTAAAACACATATTATGCATTTAAAAAGCCAAAGCATTAGATCTGTATTTTCAGCTTTTAAAATTCTGTCATTTTTCAAAGTTGCTGCCCAAAATTTAATTGAAGTTTTTGAACATTGTGATTCATTATCTTAATGCTTAGGCAATGGTTTGAAGAATTTTCTCTTGCTTGGCCGTTTTTAAAAGCTCCTTCTACTCATGTTTGCGGTGGATTATTGTATTTCATTGACTTGTCCATTCTGTATTCGCATAATTTGCTCCAATCTTTAATCGTTACATTAAAATGGTTAAAATAGTCTTTGATATCTGCCTTCTTTGTGTCAGACATAAATGAGTCTTCGGAATGAGGTGAGCCAGTTTTCATTTCTTAATCGTCAGTTCTACCTTATTTCTTAGTCATTCGTTCTACAAAGATACTTTATTCATTGAGTAATAAAGTGGCTTTCATGGCTTATGTCAAAGTCCTCGGCGATATCATTTAACAACATACTTTAGGCATTAGTCCATTGGACAGCATTTGCAAAGGATATTGGGTTGGAATCCTTTTATTATGCTGTCTGTACTTATTAGATCCGCGGATATAGGAATTGGGTCGCATTTTTTAAATCCGCGAATGAAGGAAGAGCGAACAAAGAGCTTTTACTGTACTTTATTAAGGTGTACGTACACACTTGAAACTTCTAAAGTCGTTCAAAATATCGAATATTTTTTTTATTGTTTCAACATGTTCTCTGATTTTTTAGCTTTCAAACGATACCAAGACGTTGTCCATATTCTAAATATTTCCCGAGTTATAAGGATTTTTCTTGAGATACTCTCACTAAAAACTCTAGTTAAGATTTTTTTTAAACTCATTTCTGAAGAATGAAATTTTCCCACTATGTTGCTTCATTCAACCAATGATAACTCAACAAGAAATGAACCAAATACAATTATTTATATATCAAAATAATTTGTATGAAACAGTAAAGGGGATAAACCTCAATCAAAGCTGTAATTAAAAAAATAAAATTTTTATAGCTAATTAAGTATCAAAATGACTGAAAAAATCTCAATTTTTCTATTCATCGTTGATGAAAAAATTGTTAAAAAAAAACTATGCATTTTTATAACTTGATTGAGGCTCATCCCATGAAAACTCGTATTAGGCATCATTTGCAACTAGAATTGTAACTCTGTACAAATTAGGGTTTACGATATCATGTTTCAAAAAATATGCTAATTAGCTCATTAAATATTAATTCATTCATTAATAACTAGGGCAATATGATTTTTTCCCACTGAAATGAGTTTAAACATATATTATTGACCTACTGTGAAAAAATTGTCTTTTTATAGTTAAAATTGAAGAAAAAAAAATCTTCAAGTGTATACGTACACTTTAAGGCCTTATCACACGGCAAAGTATGTTCGGCACTTTGCGTCAGCAAACGACAAGGAAAGTGACGTCACTTGTGTGACGTCACTTCAAAGTTTCACAAGATTGGTTGAAATTCGTTTGCGGACAGTTTTTCCGACAACATTTTGGAACTGGTTCGATAAAGTTGTCGATTATGAAACTTGCCTGACCGGTTTTTGAGGGTAGAAACGGAAAAGTGCTGGCGAAATTTCACGGTGTGATAAGGCCTTTAATAAAATAAACGTTGTCATCGTGCTCGAAATCTGGGCGCAGTGAGGAAGTGACTCTCCCTTTCTGCAGGTACGCCGTGATCCTGGCCTTCGACGTGCGCATCGAGCGCGAGGCGCAGGAGTTGGCCGACTCGCTGAGCATCAAGATCTTCCACGCCAACATCATCTACCACCTGTTCGACGCCTTCGTCAAGTACCGCACGGAGATCCGGGAGAAGAACCGCGAGATGCACAAGAGCGCCGCCGTCTTCCCCTGCAAGCTCAAGATCCTGCCCCAGTTCGTCTTCAACTCGCGCGACCCCATAGTGGTGGGGGTCTCCGTCGAGGCAGGGGTGCTCAAGGAAGGCACGCCCCTCTGCGTCCCCACCAAAGAGGTGAGCGCATGCGTTGTGAACAGTTATTGATCGATATTGTTTACAAACACATTATTCAGTAATAATAATAATAATGACGCGAATATCTAAATCAGAGGTTCCCAACCTTTTTTGAACCGGCGCCCCCGTTTCTAATGCATATTTCAATATCGCCCCCCCCTCTCCCACTCCAGATAAATAAGAGCGTACATAATGCATGGTGAAAACAAGAATTTTAAAAAATTCTAATAGATAGAATATTGTTGAAATTGAAACGCTTCTGAATTCCTTCTTTATTTAAAAAAAAAAAAAAAAATTAGCTTGCTTGTCCTAAGGACAGGCAGGGTTTTGATGATACGAATTAATTCATAATAAACTATTGCTTTCTAAATAAATAAATGGGCAGTTTCAGAGACCCATCAAAACGCATACTTAATTTTATTAAAAAGTATTTTGATTAAAATTTAAAGACATCGGATTTGAAACTTGTGAGAAGTCTGAATTTGACGCATGTTAAGGAGCTTGTTAATATCAGGCTCTATTTCACTTAAAAACAATCGTAAGTCACCATGTTCAGTCATATGGGGCCGATTTCTCTTTTTCGTTCTCAATGTTGTCTCTTCACTCAATCCACGTTCTGCTAAATATAAAGAGGGGAACGCTATCAGAAGTCGTTGAACCATCGACCCTAATCCTGAATGCAATTGCGAAATAGACTTCTGAGCCACAATTCTTGGTAGCCATTCTTGAATTTAATTTTTAGGTCCTCATTTGTCGTTAGTTCTATTAGTTCTTGTAACTGAGGTGATTCTGCTGTGTTGATATTGGAAAAAAGATGCAAAACCCAGTCTGGTCTGTCCATGCTTAAATTATTCTGGAATCGTTCCTTGAAGTTATTGTACGCTATGTTTGGTAAATCTTCTAACACCCCTTCGTTCCATATCAACGCCCCCTCATTTTCTCTGGGTCTTTCAAACGCCCACGTTAGGAACCTAGTTATTAAAGAGAGTGCGAGAAAGGGGAATCCATCCAATAGGTTTGACATTTCGACTAAAAATTGAATAGACATCTTTGATTTTCTAGACGTGATCTGTTTTCCATTCCAGTTTCTGGACGTAGGCATAGTGACGACCATCGAGGTGAACCACAAGCCCATCGAGTTCGCCAGGAAAGGGCAGGAGGTGTGCATCAAAATCGAACCCCTGGGCGGGGAGTCGCCCAAAATGTACGGACGGCATTTCGACCACACAGACCTGCTGGTCAGCAAGGTAAGCAGACCGGGTGATTCATAACGAATGGGCCAAAAAGGATAGCGCACTGTGACTGCCGTCATAGATTTATTGAGCTGAAACTAATTCATTCTGCAACTACCATTATACAAGTTTTATTAGGCAGCAGGGAAAACCAGCGAACTCGCCGCTAGAGGCGCTTTTAACCCTTACTTACATAGGTGGCGCACAGAGTGCTCCAGTCTTTAAAAAACCCTTAGCGAACTCTTAAGAAAGTCACATAATTAACACCTGCTCTCGACCTAACCTCTCTTCTCTGAATCGTTTCAGATATTATAGCGGTAAAAAGTTGAAGGTCGATAGTTTCCCGCTTCTCTTTTCCAGTTTATTTGCGACATGGCACACACAGTGCTACACTTGTGTAACAATGTAGGCATTTGTTTTTACCCTTCGTACTTTGCTATTTGATTTTTATACGGTTATAAAGCGATATTACTGTTCACAATGCTTTTGAATGATTTAATTTGTCAATCTTTGAACTTATTTGCTAACGTACAAAAAGCAAATTGAGTTTTTATATATTTATCTGGGGATTCGGAGGAGAAAAAATCCAGTTCATCCTGACGCTGATGCGAGACTCCTTCGAGAGTTTTCGGATGAAGAATGAAGCGAATAGAAGAATATGATACTGACAGTGAAGAGCAGATACATGAAAGTGATCAAGATTCTCAGTCTGAATTAGAAACAGACTCTGATGAAGAAATCCAAACAAATATAAACAACGACGAAAACTACTTTACTAAAATATCACATGAAACAAATACATTATATGTGTATAAATTGTCATAGTCGGAGAAACAATGATTTGTCCGAATAAAAAAAATTCATAACTTAAGTTTTCTTTAGTGTCAAATCTATTTTTATTCCAGAGATTCCGTTAAATCACATATAACATTATTTCACACATTATAAAGATCAAATTGTTGTAAATATATTTGTATTTCATTGCTTAGCATGCATGCTATTTATTTAAATAGTGTACTTATAGAATAATACAAAAAATAGGACTTCCTAACTTAAAAAGTGACTGGCGCACTACGTGCGCCACCTGTGTAACTACGTAACTTTTCCCCGCCTGTGTAACAAAGGGTTAAACAAAATGTCGTCCATGCAGGAGAAAGCATCCTGCGTTTTCGAATACGCCAAAACATCCTGTCGTGCAAAGACATTTTCGTAAAGAACCGCCGCATCGGCATCACAGAAGCAGGCGGGCGAAGCAGTTCCAGGATACCAGCTGCTTATGCAAGAAGCAGTGTTGAACTTCACAGGGGATGTGCTATCACTGGTGTGGCAAGAGCTTGATGACCTTGTAGACATTGGTCTTGTCACCGAAGGGGCACATGGTGAACACCTGTAGAAACTCGAATAAATTTAGTTTTGAGGTCAATTTGAATTTTCTAAATATATTAATGGCAATCATGTTTTCTTTTTGTGCCATTCATTATGAATCACCGTGTACTTTTCTTCTCTTTAAGATTTCACTGTGGAATTTACTTTTTGATGTAGAGTGGTCAGATCCGGCCTTCTCTATGAAGAAGCCTTGAATTTGTTAGCACATTTGTATACTTATTTAATGCGTGATTTTGTTTTCGCTATTAATTACACCAAAAAAATAAAATAAAAAATTTCTTTTTTGGTGAGTATAGAAAGAGCGTTTAAGCATTACACTCGTCTGTTTGACAGAAGATAATCTTTTATTCATTTTAATTTTCTCAGAGTATGTTCTGCATTTGTTATAAAAATTGGCAATATAAGGAAAAATTTTAACGTAGTTAATATATTTAGAAATAAATCAATATAAGTAATAGTTAATATATGTTGCAGTATGTGTTATTTACGTTCCTCTCATTCAAAATCAAATCCCGTTGCTAAGTAATTATTTGGTTATGCTTTCATTTACATCGTTATTATAAAACGTTACAAAGTTCTTGGATCATTTTTTTCTAAAGATTTTCAGTTAGTGATTAATTTGAAATACTTTAAAATCTGTTTTCATCTGTACAATACCAGTATCCGTTACAGAATTAAAAAATAGCATATATACTATAGAAAAATAGAAATATATAGTTTAGAAATATATACTATTTTCGTCCTTAATCGAAGCTGGGGCCCCAGTCGGTACCGCCAGTACACGTAGTGTTGGAGAAAACAAGTTTTTCTCCAACACTACGTGTACTGGCGGTACTTATAAGTACCACCGAATAATTCGACCGTTAATCACATTACATAATCTGTTATCTTATAATAATTGGGCAAATAATATTCTAAGACAATGCAGAATGAATAAAAAAATGCAACACTTACCTTTGGTTTGATATTATATATTTATAGCAAAGAAAAGATAAGAGCGGCAATCCGTACAAAATGGCAGCAAAAGAACACAATGTCCGTTTGTAAATAGCTTTCTTCCTCGTAAAATTCAACAGCCTAGAACAACTACTGCCATTTATCATGAAAAAGAAGACTGTTTTTAAAACGTACCATCAGAATATAAGTAATGGTTGTTGTGCTATAAAGTTTTAAAGTGATTGGTATTTATAAGTACCGTCAGTAGATAAAGGGTTAAGGTATCCGACTACGTTGAAAACACTGGTTTTCGAACCACATTGGCGATTTTTTTTTAAAAAAGTGTTATTTCTTGTCATTCAGACTTTTCTCTTTCCAAAACCGTTTGTTTTTCCTTAGAAAAGGGAGGTCTCACCTATTATACAGAGGAATTTTAAGCAAAATTTATTTTTCAGCTAAAATTAGTCTTCCATTTTAATTTTCACAAAAATTATCCACCGTTCACATGATATTCCAAAAACTAATAGAGGTACTGAAATAAAAGTTTCAGCTTGTGATTTAAATAATAGGGGCGATGAATTTAGTTGAAAATGAATTAGGGCAATGAATTCACTAAAAGTTTTATTGCTGGTGGAATACTTTTTCTCTTACAGGCGTTTCTAGAAAAATTAAGTTGCGAATTTATGCAAAAAATGTATATATACGTAAATTTAACCCGTCACTTGTTTGCATCTCAAAACGTTTTTTAGATTTTGGTTCAATTCATTCATCTTCATGTTCTGTATCTTGTGTACTGAGAAAAATCGGATGGTTGCTTTGCAATTTTGTGTAGAATGTTCAACGTTTTGGTTCAATTTCACTAAAATTTACAACACATTTTCCTATTTCTCAAAATATGTTATATTCTCAAATAATGTTTTTGTATTTATAGTGTTTATAATTGATAATACATCTAAAAACCAAAAATAGTTTTTAAAAAGTCAAATTTTTCAAAAATTTTCCTTCGAACGTAATCGGCTACCTTAAGCGAAATTTCGTCGTTTTTCCGCTATAACTTCTGAAAATATTATTGCACGAAATTGATTTTTACATCAAGTTAAAGATTTTAAAAAATTAGCTTTTTAACATATAACTTAAATTTCTGTTTTTAACGAATTCTTAAAGAAATATTTTAACCATATTTTTCAACTTTATATTTCGAACAAAACTATAAAATTTATTTATAGTCAAGGGGGAAAAAATGAGGTTTTATCAGCGTGTTGCCATCCTATTGACGGAAGTTCAAATTAAAAAAAAAACTATCATCGCAAATCAAATCTAAAGAAATGCAACTTTTAGCACGTGACTGGATAAAATAAAAGAAACATAAAATGTGATATTTTCTAAAAAAACATAAATGCAAAGATATATATATAATGCAATGAACAAATAATCGTAAGGCTTCTATAATAATATGAATTACTTGACTATCGAAATTTAAATATATCCGGCCGAGAAGTTATAAAGAGAGCAAAGCATATAAGTATTTAATTGAAAATTTTAGAACGTATTACTCCTGGCGAACCAGCTGTTCGCCAAAGGCGACTAGTTTTATATATTTCTTTGCATTTTGACACTTTTTCGAGTGTTCCAAGCCTCTCCGCTCTCTCTTCCAGATCTCGAGGCACTCTATCGACATGTGCAAGGAGCACTTCCGAGAAGACCTGCAGAAGACGGACTGGCAGCTCATGGTGGAACTGAAGAAGCTCTTCCAGATCATGTGATCCGGGCTCATTCCAAGGACTCTCTTCGTTTTTAACGCCCCCCCTTTTCTACACTTCTCTTCCCCCCCTGTCAGAGAGAGAGAAGTTTTAAATTCTTCTGTTTGCATCCAAATCCGTTGCGAAATTCTTCTCCGAAATGAAAGAAACGCCCCTATTTTATGAATTTTTTTTTCTTTTTTTAAAAACTACTCAAAAGAATTCCTGTTTATACTGGAACATTATTTATTATAGAATCTGTTGGAACTGATCTTGTATTTTTGTCACAAAATAAAACAATTGAATACAAGTGTTATTCTGTACCGTTTTGCCTTCATTTACTCACGATTAAGAGTGCAATGTTGTCATCGACAAGCGATTTTAAGCCTAAATGAGGATCCCTTGTTTTTCAGTAGCGCCAACGACTTAGCTACTACATACTTCACATTCGCTTGCACAACCCCTTTTTACAGGGGAGCACATTCACATGACTCACAGATAGAACGCAGAATGACAAGCGGGACGCCCAGTACACCAGGAAGACACGTATCCCTAAGCCAGGTTTAGTTTAATTTAGTTATATTATTACCGTTTTTAAAGCAACCTTGTCATTTCGAAACACCATCAGATGATGAGGATAACACCTGAATTGGCACCCTCTCCACACCAGCGGGAGGACGTTTGACCCGACAGATTGAACGTGCAAGAGACCCCCTTACACGACGTTTTTTCGGTAGAATCGAGTCTCGAACCTGAAACCCTCCAGGCCAACGTGGCCTACCCCTCTGCCAGGACGCTAGCAGAGTAGAATATGAATTTTTTAAGTGATAACATACTACAAGAAGTAAATCTACAAAACGAGACAAATTCATTCCATTTTTAAGTTAAACACAATGGCTTGTATCTTGTTTTGAACAAATTTATTGCCATGATTCACATTTTTTCCTTAACTGAATCATCATTCCTCTTCACTCTGTAGTTTAAGGCTGATTATGAATTTGACCGAGATGTTTGGATGCGGGCTTTTCCTCGTCATCTGACATCCATAACTAGCTGCTGCCAATGAAAAAACTATTGTTATTAAGTGCAATCAATCCATCATTTGGCAATGTTTTAGCGAAATAGGATGAACGGTAGGAAAGTACATAAAATACGAACAAACTAATGGTCATTTTTATGCATATTAGATTCGTGTATTCTTTCAAAATTGTAAAACTTGGAGTTCTTTCAGAATGGTGAGGGAAGAAACTATGTGTTGCATCTCGTGACAAGTTTCTCAAGTTTTATTTTAGAAAATGGGATTAAAATGGTTTCTTTCAAAATTCATCAAACATAGAAAATATATTTATACCATAAAATCTTCAAAATGGTTGAAAATGATATATGATTTTGATATGATTCTTCAATATGATTTTTGGAAAATTAAAATACTGTAAAATTATTTGTTCTCTAATATTTTTTGGAAGTGACTGTAAAAAATCTTAACATTTAAAAACCCAGGTTTGTCTCCCCAAAACTGTTTCTCATAATCTGCAATAAAGTTGTAACCTCTGAAAATGACTTGCATGACATTTGTGTACTATAACTACAAAATATTAACTTTTCACTTGTATATAGCATTTCCCCAGAATCTATTGTCTCCTCGGCGTGTTATTTGGAGATTAGTAAATAGATGCGGTTGAGATTCGATTTTTTTAATTTAATTTTAGATGATTGTACCATGCCTATAACAGTAAGCTGAGCCAGTTTCATCGCAATCGGATGAACGCATTAGGAAGGCATAAGAGACATACATTCATTTTTATTTATGTAGGTTACTGACTTCTGTATAAAAGAAACATGCTGCTTCAAAAATAATGTTAATATATATACGGTAAAAGCTCCTTGTTCGCTCTTTCTTCATTCGCGTTTTCCATATTCGCGGATTAAAAAAAATGCGACCCAATTCCTATATTCGCGGATCTAATAAGTACAGACAGCATAGTAAAAGCATTCCAACCCAATATCCCTTGCAAATGAACTAATGAAAAAAAGTAAAATAGATCTTATTACAACTTTGCCTTAAGTATGTTGTTAAATGATATCGCCGAGGACTTTGACATAAGCCGCCTTCGGTGTTTTTGAGAATGTAAACAAACAGAATGAAAGCAACCTTATGAACGACTAAGAAATAAGGTAGAACTGACGATTAAGAAATGAAAATTCACTCACCTCATTCCGAAGATTCATTTGAATCTGGCGCAAAGAAGGCAGATCTCAAAGAATAATGTAACGATTAAAGACTGGAGCAAATGATACGAATACAGAATGGACGACTCAATGGAAGCCATTATCAACAGCTCACTGAGTTTGAACGAGGTCGTGTTGTAGGGCTACGAGAAGGTGGGTTTTCTTTCCGCGATATTGCTGAAAAACTTGGCAGGAATGTATTCACTGTGCATGAGTATTGGCGGCAGTGGTCAAGGAAAGGTACTGCATCAAGAATACCAGGTTCCGGGCGGCCACGTGGTACTACTGAAAGGGAAGACCGTCGTATTCGGCGTATGGCTGTGGCTAATCGTACTGAGTCTGCAGCTGAAATTCGAGCTGCAGTTGGCACCACAGTGACACAACGAACTGTTACAAATCGGTTACTTCAAGGACAGCTCCGAGCCAGACACCCTGTACAGTGCATTCCACTGACTCCAAAACCATTGCCGTTTGCGACGTGAGTGGTGTCAAGCTAGAGCTCATTGGAGGACGGAGTGGAGATCTGTTGTGTTTTCTGATGAAAGCCGGTTCTGCCTTGGTCGCAGTGATAGCCGTTTGTTGGTTAGAAGGAGGCCAGGTGGACGTCTGCTAGTGACCTGTCTGCGTCCTAGACACACAGGGCCTACTCCTGGAGTTATGGTTTGTGGAGCTATTTAGTATGACAGCAGGATCACTCTCGTGGTTATCCCACGCACCCTGACTGCAAATTTGTACGTCAGTCTAGTGACACAACTTGTTGTGCTGCCATTCATGAACAATATTCAAGGGGGTGTTTTCCAACAGGATAACCCTCGCCCTCATACCGCTGCTGTAACCCAACATGCTCTACAGAGTGTCGACATGTTGCCTTGGCCTGCTAGATCACCAGATCTTTCTTCAATCGAACACGTATGGGACATCATTGGACGACAATTCCGCCGTCATCCACAACCAGCATTAACCGTCACTGCATTGACCGCCCAAGTGCAACAGGCATGGAACTCCATCCCACAAACTGATATCCGACACCTGTATGACTCAATGCATGCACGTTTGCATGCTTGCATTCAAAGTTCTGGCGGTTACACCGGTTACTAATGTACCAACATTTCACATTTGAAATGGCTCTTCTCGCCAATGGCTCTACCTGTGATCTTGAAACTTTAATCAATTAAATATGTTACCTAGACAAATGCATTCCTAAAATTTCATTACTGTACAATAATTTTTTCTTGGTGTTGGGATTTTTTTTTCCATCAGTGTATATATATATATATATAATGGCAATGCATAAAATGGATCATTTTTTTTTTTCTTTATCGGTTCGTATGATTTTCATAGCACAATTTTTTAAGGCATTTTAAACATAAAGGTTAAGAATTAGTATAGAAATCAAGTTATAAATTCTGTATACATTTCTCCTCTTATATTAATACATTTTATAATCTTTTCAAAATGTATTATTACTAGAATAATTATGTTTGAACATGCATATCAGAATCAGTGGAATGCGAACTTTGATCGAAAAACTCTTCTGCACAATGATCCTCATCACTAAAGTCACTTTCTGCTTTATTTAAGAGTGTCTGGAGCACTGTTTCCAGACAGTATCAGTACATTAGATGATATTTCGAGGCCCAAGGCGTCTGCTAATCGTATTTATCACTCTAAGACTAACGGGGAGTTGCGGTCTGAGAGATCGCGCTCAAAGATATAACTGTTTTATTTAAAAAACCATCCGCTGAAAACGGTCGGAAAAGTGAGGATATATTGAAGGTGACAAAACAGGAAGCTACAGGGTCAATCCATGCAATTGAGCTAAAAATAGAATAGGGGTGAGTGACCGAAAGTCCATGTCTCCCAGACCGCACCTCCCAGGGAAGTTAATCTTTGAAATACATTGTTTCTACAATTTTTCATTTAATTTCTCCGTGTTGGCTCTCAGAGCCAGCCTATAATACTTGACAATTATTAGACACACAAAAATTAAAACCTCATGCTTTTCTATTCAAACGCTAATACATATTCACATGCATAGCTTAACAGTGAAATCTGTTGCAAAAGATTTTTTAATGGACAGAATATGTTTATAAATTTAGTAAACTTTAACACGTTCAGTACCCTCTCCCGATATCGGGACCATCTATCTAATGCATAGGTTCCCAACCTTTTTTGAACTGGCGCCCCATTTTCTAATGAATATTTCAACATCGTCCCCCTCCCACTCCAGAGAAATAAGAGCGCACATAATGCGTGGTGAAAACAAGAATTAAATTAAAAAAATTATTAATAGATAGAATATTGTTGGAACTGAAACGCTACTGAATTTCTTCTTTACTTAAAAACGGTTTTAGCTTACCTGCCATAAGGACAGGCAGGGGTTTTGATGATACGAAGTAAGCAAACTATTACTTTCTAAATAACTAAACTGACAGTTTCAGAGACCCATCAAAACACATACTTCATTGTATTAAAAAGTGTTTTTATTAAAATTTAAAGACATCAAATTTCTTACTTAAGTAATGTGAAGGCTGAATTTGATGCATTTTAAGGAGCTTGTTAATATCAGGCTCTATTTCACTTAAAAACAATCGTGAGTCGCCGCGTTCAGTAATATGGAGCCGGTTTCTGTTTTTCGTTTCCAATGTTGCCTCAGCACTCAATCCACGTTCTGCTAAATTTAAAGAGGGGAACGCTATCAGAAGTCGTTGAACCATCGACCCTAATCCTGAATGCAGTTGCGAAATAGACTTCTGAGCCACAATTCTTGGTAGCCATTCTTGAATTGAATTTTTAGGTCCTCATTATTTAACTTATTATTTTTAACATATGTACAACAGTACCAAAAATGATGTGTACCAATCATTAGTACACATTTTACTTACTTGTACGCGATTTTTCAAAGCTAGTTGGCGTAATTCACATGTCTGACTATCCTACGCTAGTTGCGGTAACGCAATGCGGATTAGAAATTTTTTATTTCCATTATTCTGTTTTATTTTCATTAAAAAGTACTTCAGAATAAATCGGAAAGATCGATTCATAAACAACATTTGTTGGGGGTCGCCACTGCGATCCGGAGCGGCTGCAGGGCATCTAAAATAACGCATAACACGGAGAGGAAAAACGAAACCATTACAGATCGTTTCACTGATAGTCACCCACCCACAGCCGTCAACCCCAACAGATCATGTCGATACTGCTACCTTCAGTGGTGGCCGACTGTATGCAAGAAGAAGATGAGTTACTCACTCACATGCGACTCAGGCAAGCCGAATGTCATCTGCAGGAGACGCTCAAAGCTTTCGCCAGATGCGTCGAGACACGCCCGGCACCTGCGTTTCGTGGTAGGGCGCACCTTTGCAAAGATATCAGGTGCATCTCGAACGAACCCTTCGTCCTGCCAAGTCTTCCGACGTTGCTTCGTAAACGAGTACTTTTAAAAACACCGTAAGAAAAAAAAAACATCCAAGAGGTCTAGTGATCGGTTTAGCCATGGGATCTGTCTGGCTTCCAGGAAAAGTGGCCTGCAGATATGATCTGACGTCTGTGCTGGAGCTCCGTCGTGCTGTAATCGTCGTCGGAGTAGAGGCATCGGAACATCCTTCAGCATTTCTGGCATTCTCGCAAGTTGGCGACAAAGAGAGATAATATTGATATAACTGTCCCCAAATCAAATGGTATTTTAAAAGGGGAATTGAGAGAAGAAATGAAACTACAATGGTTTGACAGATGGTATATGTCCAAAAAAGGAAGAGTCGCTTTCGACTTTATTCCTAATCCGGAAATTAAAATAAGAAGATACCATCCACTTATAATCCAAATAATATCTGGACATGGCAGATTTCACGCATGTTTCCGAAGATTTGGAAGAACACAGGAAAATAAATGCATTTGCGGAGAAATGGGTACGGTTTACGATGATTTAATGAAATGTATGGAGATCTCAGAGTGAAGGAAGGACCTGAAGATTGTCAATAATGATTTAGGTACAGTACTGATGGTACTAGGTAATCTCAAAACCCTAAAGGATAGGATGTTAAAGATGGATAGTTTCATTCCGACTGTTTGAGAGAGTGCAGATAGGGAAAGAGACAGTCATTTACTACCCCGAAAGGAATGCTAGTTTGACTGATCGGTCAATGTAAGGCTGGACAATATTTATTCCGCAGTCGACCGCAACAAATCCTGTCGATACTGCTACGTTTAGTGGTGGCTGGGAGGTCGGCTGTATGCAAGAAGAACCTCTCGCAAGAGTGTTAGATATATGGAACAGGTAAATCTTTCTGGGATGATGCACGGACCAATTAAGCAGTCTCCACAGTGCCAGCCCACACATTTGCTCAGCTCGTGTTTGAACCGCAGCGCCCTCTACGTGCGTTTGCACCCTCTCTTCCAATGCGATTTTAGATCTTTGTTGTATGACGGATCTTCCATGTCCAAGGTTTTTTTAAAAGGATTCTGTAGAATATAGACGTTAAATCTGTGAACCGAATTTTATCGATCTAATTCTACGCATATTCGAAAGTCAGACAGACAGCCTTTGAATAGTTTTTGCTCAAAATTATATCGCAGAAAATCCATCGCAAAATCCATATCGCAGAAATCCATGCACTCATTCATATCGACACTCAATTATCGGACACTCATCCATATCGACACTCAAT
>JAPMOQ010050829.1:114076-144283 GCA_026543055.1 Argiope trifasciata
TTAATTCTTTTGTAACACTGTCTTGTACTTGGTATTTATTACTTTACTTTGTACAACACATTTCAAATTTATTTCTTTCGTAACGAGGTATCATGTCCATTTGTAAATAAACAGATGTCCACCTGCTCGAGGATTTATTTTAAAATTTGATGCAAATCTCTAGTTTTGAAGGTTCTGCTTGTACTAAGTGCTGTAGATTTGACTCACCCAAGTCATTCTGCATTATTTCTATACGCGTACAGACAAATGATTGCCTCCAAAATTGCAAATCTGTAATTTTGGTGGAAAGATCATGTGCCAAAATTTTATTCCTTTTTTATATTATTGCGTTCACAATCATGCGTAATTACAAAAATATACTTTTGTGGAAACTAGGCGTGCCCACCAGACAAAAACTCTGGCTCTCAACTTCCTGCCATCAACAATGCAGCCTATTATAATTTTCACTGCCTGTTTTATCGTGTTGTTTTTTTGTGTGTGATTAATATGAAATTGTAACTAAGCGTTCGTGCTCTTCAACAAAATACTGTTACATAACTCTTCTCTTTTGGATACAAGATGGCGATGCCTGATTAAGGTATGCCCTTTATTCTCTTTCCAAAACAGTTTATATTTTCTAGTGTAACATTCCCCTTCCCCTTTTAGTGATAATATATTTCCGCCAGCTGTGTTGCCTTTGTGTTTGCTAGACGCCTTGAGATAACCAGATGTTGCAGATGTTCTCCTTCCGGGACCTGAGGCATCTAAAGCTGAAAGAACATACGTGGAAATTCGTCGCCCAGAAGACAGTGATAGCGCTTTCAGAGACAATGCAACATCAGGACTTCTGGATGCCGAATTTCCCTATTGTTAGCGGACCCCATGTTCTAGACTTTTCGGCGCGCCTTAATTACCATCCGACGACAGACTGACGCCCTTGAAAAGGGCCCTTTTGCTGGATATGATTGGCCGCAAGAGAGGACCAGTAGCCACTGAAGAAGAGGGGGCGGAGACTGTCGCTCAGATAAAGTACGCAAAGTGAGAAGCGTCTAGGGGCTGGAAAAAAATTTTGCTCCGAGGGAAAAAGAGGGGAAATTTTGAGCGGGGAAAATATTCCGATTAAATGCTCATTACGCCTATCCTCAATGGGCGAAATGGTTGTGTATGTTTTTTGGGAGCTGAAAGATTGTTTTTAACGCATTTCAAATTTATTTATTAATAAATGCAATTATAGCGTGCATATAAAAAGTATCTTTCAATCATTAAGAATGTAATTATTTTATGAAATATTGTTTAATATATTTGTAAGAATTGCAAGCTGCACAGGATACAAATATTTTGAATCCTGTACAGCTCATCCTACTTTTCTGTTTGTGAATCTGTTTATATCATTTAAGAAGTTATAGGATTAGATGTTAATTCTAGATATTTATTTTTGTTAAGAAAATAACTTTTTATGAAATACTCGTATGTATTTTTTTTTCAGATTATCAAGCATGTAAGTTACATTTAGATAGTCTTACTTTATTTAACGGAAATATATTGCCTATATATTTTTACTAAGTGTACCCATGTTGACAATAAATCTAATACGCACAGCTATTTAAATATTTTTTTAAAAAAGCATTTCATTGGCAATTGATGTAAAGATGCTCAAAAGATTATCCTCAGTTGTGTAAATAAATTGCACATCAAACTGGGGATTAAATTAATGTCTTGTATTAAACTTGATAAAAACCTTGAATTTGATTTCTTAAGATTTTTATATTTATAAAATATTATAAAAGTTATTCCAGGTTTTAATTTTTCTGAAGCCCAATAAAAAGGCTTTTTATTACAGGATTTTTCCCATGTAAAATTTGTAAAGAAAATAAATGCTTTATATTCAAAGGAAATGTATATTTAAAATTATGGATCTTTTTATTCTGTAATGGCTATGACTTCATAATATGCTGAAAAGAAGAGATGTGCCAATATTTTTATGTATTTTGAAAGAAAATATTTATATTACACTTTGTATATTTCATTATATCTGAAAATTTTTGAGATAAATCTCACTTCATTTTTAAAAGCATTATATTTAAGGATTGTTTAAGATTTTCATCACATTGTGCAATGAAAATTTTTTGTGTGTAATAAATCATGTTCTACTATTAAAATTTGATTTCATATATTTTTGTGTGTGATCGATTTAATTCAAAAACCAGCAACTTTTTTGTAATGAAATTATGCATTAAAAAAAAAAAGGCCAGTTAAATATCCCTAATATAGATTCTAGGTGAAATGAATATTGACAAATTCTTCTGATTTTCAATTCTTTTTATTATAGTATTATACTGACTATATTATATATATACACCATCTCGATTCAAAAAATTTTCAGAGGCTCACTATTTTATTTCAGAAATTTATATGAGTAATATAATGGAAAAATGTAAAACTATTATATAGTATCACTTTTAATCAGGTAATCAAACTTCTGGTATGAGTAAGTTAGTCAAAAATGCTGTAATTCTTTAAAATAAGCATTTTATATCACATAAATTTTCTAAATTATTTTAGATCTTTACAGTGGCTTAATTTTAGAATTTAGAAAAAGAATTTCTGCAACCTATTGTTGTAATCTATCTACTGAATAAATTTTTTTATACATGAATTTACAAAGTATAAGTTATAGTAATATATAACATGCTTAGTCAGAATTATTTGTATACATTAATGTAATTTATGTTTACATTGCTTATTCTCACTTTAAAAATCCTAAATAATTTTTTTTCTTTTTGAATTTTTTTATTTATTGTAGATTTTATACATAGGAAAATTTACTGTGCATAAAAGAGGCATTTTAACAGAACTCTGTAGCTTAATCCTTTTATACTATTCTAGTCATAAATAACTTCAGTGTTGGATTTATTTAAATATTTGCTGTGGTTAAATTACATGCTTATATTTTATTTTTAATATATATATCTATATTAGCAGTAACTGCATGGCACTGCCCATTATAGAGCATCCAAGAAGAAAAATCAGTTTTAAACTTGTCTAACCTCTACCCAATATAGCATGAGCATGTTTAACAACATCAAATAAACAGAAAATATTTAGAAATTATCAAAAATAGCTACAAAGCAAATTTTTATAGAACAAAACTTTTTGATATTTCATGTGTTCTGACCAAGGTTAGATTTCCTTCTTTTTGGCATAACGAGATTGGAATCACTGTTTAAAATCTGATGTAAACAAAGAAAAGTATCACATATGCATACCACAGCTCTTAGTGTTTGCGCATGCAAAGAACAATTAAAATCTTAAATATAAAACTCCCTTTTTTATTTTGACATGACTTTAATGTACCTAATAAATACCTTATACACCTTACCCAATAAATGCTCTATAAAATGGTATAAATATCTTCAGTATCCATTATTTCTCGAGTTTTTGGGGTTCAAATAAACAGACATTTTCAGGAGACTTCATTTTGCACTATGTATATACATATGTATTTGATATTTTATATTATCAGCTTCATTTATAATCTGTTTTAAATATCTTTGGAATCAAAAGTTTAACTTGCTCATAAATAAATAATGAAACACATAATTAGCCGACATCAAATTATAGATATCAGCAAATCAACATTTATTTAATTAAAAAGATTCTCGTCTCATAGATTCAATCATTTGTTTTAAATATTTACACAAAATCTTGTTCCAATTAAATTTTAAAGTGCTTAACTTTTTCACGAATTCCTATTCTTTATAGCAAAGATGTTATATGTTAGCCTTGAAAAAATTAACACAGTTTATATGGGAAAAAAAAAGGTTAGAGAGGGAGGTTTATATGGGAGTGATTCTTTTTTTAAATGTTGGTCTATTTTAAAAATGCAAATTAAAAAAAGAACCAAAACATACTGGTATCAATGTTTTCTTCCTTGTTTGAGGCATCTTCAACTACCTTCATTCCTATTTACAGTAATAAGTTATCCGTACTGATTAATTTCAAGATGAATATCAATAATTTGGGATCTGACAAAGAAGATATTTCATGTCAAGTGAGCATGATCTCTCATATCTGTAAGTGCTCCAAAATGGGGAAATAACTATATCTCAACTTTAAACTCCATATTTGATGCCTTTTAAAATACTATCATTGTTTCATATCATGAAGACTTATTTGTATCTATGCATAGTCAATCATTCTCTAATAACAAAATTCCACTTCATTTTTTTATGTGTGATTGATTTGATTTTGAACTCAAATACCAGCTATTCAAATATTTGAAATTATTAAAACAACCAGTTAAACATTTATATAATAATGCAATTCCTAATGTAATGTGCATGCACATGCTTACACATAAAATGTTTAAATACAATTCTGTAGCTGAACTCTCAGAATTAACTGTGCTATAAATACTAGAATTTTGACTGCCTTCAAGAATCAGGCACAAAGTTGAATTTATTGAACTATATACTTTCTATAGTGATATTGTGTGCAATCAATTTCATTTACACTTATTTTTAAATAATCCTTAGGGATCATTCAAAAATAATGAAATTAGTTGATAACAAATTAAAACTTAAAATAATTTTATTTATCAAACCAACAATTATTTAATTAAAAAGATACTTAATGCATGGATTTAACAATTTGTTTAAAATAATTCCAAAAATAAAATCTTGCTCGTATTGTATTTTAAAATTATAATTTTTTTTTATTAACTCCTTCCTTTTTATAGTAAAGATATCAAACTCAAATGTTTGATATCTTTACTATAAAAATAGGGTTGAGTTTATGTGGAAGAAAATATATATATATATATATATTCAACAAAATGTTAATCTATTTTTAAAATGTCATTAAAAAAAACACACTCAAGACAAAAGTAATATCAGTCTGCCTTTCTTGCATGTGGAATCTTATCATAATGCTTATCTCAAGCAATATGTTTTGTCTACCGGATTAATTTCAACATGATACAAAGTGAATATCAGTAATTCTAGATCTAACATAAAGCATATTTCATGTCATAAGCAAAAATAATTATTCAAACTTATAAGTATTTCCAAACATGAAAATAATTTCATAAATATCTGAGAGATCTAAAATTTTAGCTTTTCAGCTTAATTGAATTTTACTTAAAAAATAAACAGAATAGCATTAATATATTACATATGATTAAGTACCAATAGTATAATAATGGAGAAAATTGGGATCAATCAATAAAACTGAATATGCAAGAATTTATATCCTCAAACTTGTTTCATATTTTTGATGCCAAGCAGTTTTTTTTTAAATAAATTTGTGAAAGACTAAATATGTATTTTTAGAATTATAGTTACAAAAAATTATATATTTTGGCCATCCAGGTTGTTATTATATTTATTGCAATTCATGCACTTATTTTGAAGGACAAGATATGTGATAGAGATATAAGATTAATAAAAGTATCATAACTTTGATAATCAGATACTTAAAAATATTTTGTCAAGGATATTAAGCATAAATATTATGTTATTATATAATTCTTTTATTGGTTATATTTATATATAAAACTTTGATCAATAAAATCACAGCTTTGGGCCTTTATATTTTATCTTCTACTAACACTGGTTATTTACATGCATTTGATTTTACATTAAAATTCTAATAATATCATAAGATTTTAGAACTTTAAAACACCATCCTAAGGTTTAGCAATTTTTAAATATTGTTAGAAAATAAAAATATTAAAAAATAAAATTTCAAATCATAAAATCTTAGTTGTATAGATATATGTCAGTAAAAATTTATATTTCAATAATAAATATAAATGCCAACACCCCCTCCCCTCAAAAGTCAGGGAGCTAACAATAATAAGAATTTAGTAAAATATTATTAAAGAAAAAATGATAAATTTTTATCATGAATAATAAATGTTCCCATTTCAAATTGTTAGTTTTTCACAGTCTTTTTTTTTTTTAAATATAGGTACATTTAACATTTTCAATATGTTATTACATATATAACACTTCCAATAACTAAATGAAGCACAAATTTAGATTACAATGCAGTTTTTAACTTTTGTTCTCGTTGAGACATGAACAAGACTCTCATTTTAAATAATCTTTTAATCAAAAATAAATAGGACTAACAGATTACATTTAAACTAAAATATATTCTCGTAGCAGTATAAGCAATTATCTACTTCATGATCATCAGTTTAATATTAACTGATTTGTCTGTCAAATGAAACATTAAAAACTTCAATGACATAGATATCAAGGCTAAATATGCATGTACTCAAAACTTCAATATGATTTTACTGTTTATTTGCAAAATAATAATATAAATAAATTTAAAAATTTAAATGCCATTTCAGTAGAGTTTAATAAAATTCACTTAAATTATGAAACTGAAATGTATCCACTTTTAATATGTAAATTTATTTTTCCTTTGAATTGAAATATTAGACTCGTATATATATTCATAACTACAATTTCTGATTATATATATTTAATACATATAGTTGAGTATGTATTTAATACAAACCTAGGTAAAATCCTATTTTAGCCCACCTCTGGTGACTTTTTCAAAATCTCGCCAAATCGAAAGTATTTGAATTAAAAGGTTAAGAAAAAAGAATTCTTACCTTTCACCAAAAAATTCTTATTATTCACCAAAGGTGGGCTAAAATAATATAGATCCCAAACCTATTTATTTGTTTGAAAACATTCATTAAGAATTGCATACTGGCGATGAAACTTATATAACACTAAATTCATAAAACCAAAATTTTCTCTAATAAATGCAAAAGCTTTCTATAGTTACTAACTGATCAAATAAAAATAAAATACTTGTATGTTGTCACAAAAACTCCATATAAACAAATTATATGACATCGTGTTTTTATTCCGAAATACGTTTGTAAGTAAACAGAGAAACTTTCAAATTAAACAAAGTACCTAATTAAATAATAATAATAGAAATAATGAACCAATAATTTTGGTTTACGTGGTTAGAAATCTATTAACGTATTCTTTATTTGAACATTTTTTGTGTGTGTGCAGTATCTTACTTTTTATATCATATCATAACTTCTATTTTAAAGACCATTTTTATATTTAGTTCAATAACACTATTCTAAAATCCAAGGCATCTATATTTCAAAAATTCCAAACACAGATTTCAAATCATTTTTGTGCTAACAGAACTAGCAATTTAGCTCAGGAATCTGACGGACAAATCACGCGCCACAGATAATAAGATCCTTCCTCTGAGTCACGTGGGTTGAAAGAGCTACCTTTATTTTCCCTAAACATCAGTAAATCCCTTCATTTTCCCCAAAGAGCAGAATTTGGTTGCTGTCCCTAGAGGCTAGTCGCAAAGTGTTTCGGAAAGGAAGAAAAGGGTTTCCGGGAGACTGCTGGAGTACGTCCACGATTCCGGTAGATTTGGAGCGCCGCCTGAAATGATGACTGACTGACCAACCCGTGAATTCCCAATAGTGTTGTGTTTACTATTTAATGGAGAACTGATCTTCAAGTAAAACCCTTCCACTTGGACTGCTGTGATGGAAATAGCAATTATTTAATCAAGATAAGAACGAGTGGCTCTTTGTACATATATAAGGTGTAAAATAAAGAAGTGACTAAAAATTCGGAGAATTATTTGATCTATCGAAATCAAGAAACTACTTAACTACACTACTTAAGAATTAATAGGGTGATGTTTCCACACTGGGGAAAAGAGAAAATACTTTTATCAGAATATAAATGCGAGTGAAGCTTTTTTATGAACATATTATAAAGATTAACTTATTTAATTTCCTTAGAAAAAAATATATTTCATGAAAATAACAGGTATGACGTTCAACCTATTAAAAACGCATTTGCTGTTAAAGAAAACATACATAAGAAATGCAATACTGGTGAAAGCAAGTAATATATATAAGTAATCAACCATAGAAGCATTAAATAATTAAAACCAATTTCCAGAATTCATAAAAAATATTTCGGAAACCGAAAAGTAAACAAACATTAAAGCATAAATTAAATTAAACATAACACAACATATATTAAAAGATAACATAAATTAAAATAATTTAAAAAACGGAACTAAAAATTGGAATCGGGACTAAAATTTATTTCATATTCGAACAAGATTAAATGCTTTTAATCTTGTTTTATTTTGTGTTTTTGTTGTTAAATTGGTGTATCACTTTGACTTCAAATTTCAGGTCACGAGAGGTCAATACTGTTAGTCATTGTCCAATTACTCGCAGAATTTCGATTCTATTGTATTCAATTTTACTTGGCTTGCTTATATTACTAATTATATATATATACATATACGACCATAAAATTATTAAAACAATTAAAACCCATTTCCTGGTCAATAAAAATTAAAACGAAACCAACTAGGTCGAAATAGAAATTAAAACTCAATTCGAAATGAAACGCTAAAAGTTCACAAAATGAAAGGTAAATGAATAAGAACCCAATTAATGAAACAAATCTGAATTAATATAATTAATAAAATTATGTAAACGAAATAAAACCGGCACTAACCACGGAAACGAAACAAAATCATTACGGATTCAAACAAGTTTAAGAATTATATATATATAGGCATGCACGCAAATAAAAGATGCTGGCGAATGTTGCCATCTACGCTTTCTTCATCGCCGACGCAATTTCGAGCTTCAGTTATTTGCTGCCTTCAATTAATAAAAAAAAACCTTTTAGCACGCTTTCTAGAAAATTAATTTCTTAAGCTTTAAGTTATACGCATATAGTTTTCTGTAGCTTGCAGTGCATCTTAAATAGTTTAAAAAATCAAGACTCCAAGCGTTTTAGAAATTCATCGGTTTCGTTTATTCTCTTCACTTCACATCATCATTTATAAACTACTGCCAGATTCCAAAAGGTTTATACTTGATCATCAGTTATTATGCAAAATAATATTAATAAAACATATTTATCAAACAGAAAATTCCTTTGCTTTTACAGATTATGACATTTACCGAACACCCTAATGAGAAGGTAACAAGGAAGGAATGGATGTCACAAGTTTTGGTTCTTGAGTGAGAACCTTTTAACTGATGACGAGTTTTTCTGCTTTCATCTCTAACTGACAGGCCGATGATTCAGGCAGAACTCTTCGATGCCGATTCTGACTCATCGTTCTGAATGCGAAGGGATATCCTCGGATTATACGAGGGCTTTGTTAAAATTCGGCGAATATTTGAGCAAGCAAGGAAAAACTTAAAGTTGGATCAAAGATTTTTAAAGACAATTCTGAAAAACTATTGAAATCAAATAATGCCTCCAAAATTTAAAGAACATAAAAAAAATGACCCAGAAGAAATTCTGCTGCTTCAACAACAATAAAAAAAGTTTTAGATATTAAAAGCATAAAAAAGAAGAAAAATGAATTTTGAAATTAGTTATGTATATATGTTTTTTTAATTTAAAGTTTAATAAAGATTTTCTTCATTCATTAAATATCAAACAATGCAAATATTTTTTTAATAAAAGGAGTTCTAAAAGTTATTAATTCTTGTAAATAACTAGTTGATGTGCATAATATCATGAGATTAAATCGAAAATAACATTCTCATCATTTTATATGAATAAAATTCATATAATTCGTGTTTTTTTTTATAATAAGGGCAGGTCAAACGTACAATTCTCCATTTTAAGATAAAACATTATTTTACACCAATGATCAGTTTGTAGTTTTTTTTTTAAATAAAAAATGGCAAAGCGTAAAATACCGTTTTTTAAAAATATTAAACAATGCAGTATTAAATTCGCTATTCTAACAAAACTTACGAAGGAAGCTAATCAAAAAGTTGATAGTGGAAATCGTTTAAGGTGTACGCACACACTTGAAAACTTTGAAAATCGTTCAAAATATCGAATATTATTTTTATAGCTTCCAAATGTTCTCTGAACCTTTAGCTTTCAAACGATACCAAGATCTTGTCCATGTTCGGAATATTTCTCGAGTTACAAGGATTTTTCTTGAAATGTTTTAACTAAAAACTCTAATTTCGGCTTTTTAAAACTCATATGAAGAATGACATTTTTACACTGTGTCGCTTTAATCTCAGCTCGACAAGAAATGAACCAAACGCAAATTATGTCTACATCAAAATAATCTGTACGAAACAGTTTATGTTTTGTGGATCCATCAAAGCTATACTTAGAGAAATAAATTTTTAATAGCTATTTAAAAATTAAAATGATAAAAAAATCCTCGCTTTTTCTGTATTTTATTGATGAAAAAATTGTTAAAAAAAGAGAAAAAAACCCCACATATTTTGTAACTTGATGGAGACAGACAATACGAAGACTGATAGGAGGCATCGTTTCCATCTAGAATCGTGTATCTGTACAAATTTCAATTTAAGATATCATGTTTCAAAAAATATGCTAATTAGATCATTAAATATTAATTAATTAATTAATGAGTAGTGCAAGTAATAAGGTTTCTTTTTCACTGAAATGAGTTTAACCATATATTAATGATCTACTGTTAAAAAATTGGATTTTTGAAGTTAAATTGAAAAAATAATCTTTTAGTGTGTACATACACCTGAATATTTCCAATACTTCTTCGTATTAATAAAGCCTACTACCAATACAATAAAGCATACTCCGTAAATAATACAGCATACTGCTCCATACTGCCAAGCAAAATAAAATCACGCCGGTTGTCCACAAAGTCCGCTATCTCGAATGATTCCCAGATGCGATAAGAAACGCTCTTAAGGGCTTCCATAAAGATCGTCACCTTTGCTAAAATTACCGGACTTGACAAGAAATAGCCAAAATAGATAGCATTGATGAAAGGAAATGTTTTTTGATTGTAAAGTACTAGCTTAATAGAGATAAATAAAGTCTCAAGATCAATAAAAGGGAATGAAATAACATTGATTGTAATAATTTATTCTTAAATTAAAATGGCATTCAAAATTAAAACAACATTAAAAATTACATTACCTGCAGACACAAGTGTTTCTAAATTACTTCGAAAAAATCTGGGTTTAAGGGAAAATTTTAAAGGTAAACAAATAAAAGTATTCTCCTGTCAAGCCGTTCAGCGTTCTGAATATTCTAATATTTAACGTTTCGTAGAAACCAGTGTTTAAAAGTCTATTCATTTGTCATGAACGGATTGAATGAAGGGTGGACGGTTTTCCACAATGGTGACGTCGTTCAAATGGGTGGGCAGTTCTTTTTTTTTTTTTTAAGTTTTTCGGCCATTAAAAAAGTCTTTAAAGTATTTCTTGATTAGATTTGGTTTGAGATTTTATGGCGCTCGAGCCATGGTGTTGACCCTACCGTGTCAAACAATGGGTCAAATGACGTTACTTTAAAAGAATCACCAAAGATAATATGAGGAGAAGCTAAAACGTAATTAAGATTCAAATTAGCGGATAAAACTTTTTAAAAAAGCAAAGACATGAGGCAAGCAGAAAAGAGAATGAAGGGCAGACTTTTGAAAAAAGCGTTGGGCATTCAAAAATAGGTTGTTTTGAATGCAAAATAGGTTGTACATACATTTGACATCGCGAACTCAGTCGTGGTTGTTCACCTAATAACAAATGAATATGAGTGAACCTATAAGTGACCCATTCGTCAACTTGTTAAAACAATACCTGCTTTTCTGTTCATTAATGAGGGTCAACTTTGCACATGGAGTTTGTCCCACTGTCTCTGCCATTTAGAATAAAGAAGCCTTTTCATGTTCGCAGGCATCTTAGGGACAGTTGAAGAAGGAAGAAACCAAATGAGGTGGGAAAGATCTCCATTGATATATAGAAACCATTTTCTCGTAGTTATAGGATTCCATATGGAAAATTGGACTCGTATTTGGAACACGCAAAACGTTGCCTAACAACTTGTTTTTTGGACCTGTTTCGCATATTAACTTCAATACAGCCTCTTCACACTTTTCAAAGGACAGAAAAAAAATGCGAATGGGGAAAAACCACTTGCATAGGTACATTTGTTCTTGGGAAAAAAGAGATAAACGTTCCATAAATCTGCATTATTAATATTAAAAAGCACTTCGTTTTTATTCATAGCAGACATAGAGTGTAAATCAATTGTTGATACGCTGTTCAATCTAATAGGGAATTTGGTAAAAATGTCGCTTCGTATATAATTTCAGTGTGAAATAAATTAATGCGCAACACATCTTTCTTCACCAAGTGACACATTTAGAGCTTATTATCTCTCTTAAAGTACTTTTTTGCATCGTTTTTATATTTTAACCCTTTGCACCCTCACTCAACATTCAAGACGGTGCGTCATTCTGACGTTTTATTTAATTAATTTTGATTGTTAACAATACCTGCAGAGTAGTAAGAAAATGCAAATTAATTAAACGGGACTTATAAACAATCATATATATTTATTCATCGGAGTAATAAACAAATCTATTTTTATTAGGTGTATAATTATGCATCGAATTACTTTTTCGAGCGCAAAGGGTTAATTAATTATGTAGAAATTTTGTGTCTGTCTGTGCATTGATCATCAGACTGATTTTATTTTCAAAAATTTCATTTCTAATGTAAAAACAAATCTAAATTTTACTGTTTACATGTGATAATGCTTGGAATATTATTGAGCTAAATTATATATATATATATATATATATATATACACATAAAAGTTTCTTTCGAAGATCAAATTTTTGTGAGTACAGAGCGTACATCCTATACGGAGTCATGCTAGCCTGACGTCTAACGCACGTAAATTAAGGAGTGACCACATTACAAAGTCCGGCATGACAGAGTGCAATTTATTGCTGGTCAATCACCAGAATACGTGATCTAAAATAAATTCAACAGGTGGTTCTTTTCTTCCATTTGTCTCAACTATTCGTAAACGTTCTCCAAGTAGTTCAAGTAGTATAAAATGTCGCGGGGTTGAGGTCTCGACTTCAGAACCGGAGGGTTTCAGGTTCAAGTCCCGATTCCACCGAAGTACCGTGTTAGCGAGTCTGGTGCAAGTTAAATCCGTCGGAGCGAAACGTACTCTAGCCGGTGTAGTGTGGAAGTTTGGAGAGTTGGGATGTCAGCTCAGGTGTTGCCCCCGTCCTCTGACCACGGGTGAAAATGACGAGGTCCATCCACAAATAGTCCATGTGTTGCTTTAAAATGGGAAGTTAACATAACTAAACTGAACTAAACTTGAAGTAGTGTAAATGACAAAAATTATCAGATTTCACGAACATAAATTTGAGGGTTTTAAGGTATCCGACTGCGTTCAAAGGACTTTATTTTAATATAATTTTAAAAAAAAATATTTTAAACTACGGTTAATGAATTTTTTAAAAAATAACTTAATCTTATTTTTCAACAATGAAAAGTAAAACTTAAGCTGCACGCGCGCGTTGCCAGTAAAAGGAAAAATATTATCTATAATCAATATGTTGCCATTATATTGACAGAAACTGACATTTAAAAATAGATAAACTATTATTGCAAATTAAAAATATGGAAATATGTGACACTCAACACGTGTCTGTATGAAAGGAAATAAATACGAAATATATTTTTCTAAAAAGAAAAGTTTTTGACTTTTACTGTACTATTCATTAAATAAATCAGCTTTATTTAAGACGATTTAATATGTATCTTTTCAACTCAAGGTCCAACGGTTGATTTGTAAAGCTTTAATAATAAATATACATCTATAAAGAGAGTCAAAATAAAGCAAATCATCACATAGTTTGCAACACGAGTGTAAAAATGTTTTAATAAATTAAGAATTTTTTATCTAGATCCTCAGCCTCTGAGAATTATTTTTCAGACACTAATATTTTAAATAAAAAGAGATTCACTTCAGTCAGTCTCTGAAACTAACTGATTTATGAATATTTGAAGATCAATAAAAATGGACCATTTTAAACCACTTCATCAACCGTTCCAAAGATTCAGAATTTCTCGATGCCTAAGAATGAAAGTGTTGATTGTTTTCAACCATGCAATTCAAAACTTCATAAAACGATCCAATTTGATAGCGGAATGCCTTCATTTATTTATTCGAAAGCTGAAATGTTAAGAGTATTTCGGAGATTTCTTATAACTAAACGATGTTTAGACTTAATATTTTTTTGAATTATGTTTATAGACCGAAAAAATATTGTTACTCGCATCATTGCAATCCTTTTGAAAGTAAAACTAAAAACTGAATTTTAGGGTGAATCTGAGAAATTTTTTGTTGAATCATTCTTGACCATTCTTACATAAATTATGGAAATTATTCTGTAGGGCACATAACGATTCTCTTTTCAATACTTATATTTTTTAAAACATGCTTGATTTTCGGTAAAAAAATGTTTTTATATCAATTTGTAGTTTAATCAATCCCATTTTAATTTAAAGGTGAAATTTTGCGGGACAGATAATTAGAGAGACGCATAGTACATTACGGGCTTAACACCTTTATAACTGCATGGGTGAATTATAAGACTATCAAAATTTGGCCCTTAAAAATATTTTGATGAAGTAGCTCTTAAAAGAAAAGTTACATAAAGTATTTAATTGACAATGACGTTGCATTAAGTATTTAAATGACCATTTTAAAGAGCATTAAGATTGGCAAATCGGCTGGTCGCCAGAGGCGGCTAGCAAAAAATGAAGCTACAGCTCCGAAATTTTGTTGGCAAATTCAGAACGACTTAGTTTATCATACGAGCCGATAAAAAAAAATTCGATTTTTTTTAAATGACTTTCTGTGTCTCCCTAAAATTGCTAAAGTATCAGGCACAGAGAGTGTTCGATTTACGATGCATTCCAATTTTTAAATAATGAATGTTTGGGATTTTTTTCTTTCTAATGGTTATCATTTATAGTTTTTGTTACGTCTGAAGAGCATTCCAGCTGCAGCCATCAGGAAAGCGGCACATGCGCAGTTCCCGTATAAGGTTTCTTTTTTATGCTTAGCGATTCAGATTTTGTGATGTCTAATGACAGATGCGACGTAGAACGTCGTATCTTTGCGTTCGTCGGTAAATGTAACTCTGTGTTTAATATTATTCCTTGATTCTTCAGAGTTAGGGATTTAGACCAGAGGTTCCCGACCTTTTTTTGAACTGGTGCCCCCCTTTTCTAGTGAATATTTCAATGCTGCCCCCCCACCCACTCCAGAGAAATAAGAGCGCACATAATACACGGTGACAACAAGAATTAAATAAAAAGAAAATTATTAATAGATAGAATATCGCTGGAACTGAAACGCTACTGAATTTCTTCTTATTTAAAAACAGAGGAATAAAAATTTTAGCTTTCCTGCCATAAGGACAGGCAGGGGTTTTGATGATCAGAAGTAATTTATAGCAAACTATTGTTTTTTAAAGGAATGATAGTTCAGAGAACAACGAAAATGCATACTTAAGTATTTTGATTAAAATTTAAAGACGTCGAATTCTAGATTCGGCGCAACAGAGCCGTATACACTAGAGAGTTATCGCCTTCTCTCAACAGCCAAGACTCATATCGAAATATGTGAATTTCCCCACACGTGATAGAAAGGAATGATCAGCTTGATTTGTAAGTCTTTTTAAAGCTATATTTGGTTAATTCTCTAACTCCCCTTCGTGCCATATCAACGTCCCCTCATTTTTTCTGGGTCTTTTACCGCCCCCCTAAAATCCTCAAACTCCCACGAGGGGGGGTTTGAAGCTTTTTTACAGGTGGGGCGTAAAAGACCCAGAGAAAATGAGGGAGCGTTGATATGGCATGAAGGGGCGTTAGAGGATTAACCAAATATAGTGTACAATAACTTCAAGGAGCGATTCCAGGATAGTTTAAACATGGACAGACCAGACTGGGTTTGGGATCCTTTTCCCAATGTCAACACAGCAGGATCTCCTCAGTTAGAAGAACTAACGGAACTGACGACAAATGAGGATCTAAGAATTAAAATCAAGAATGGCTACCAAGAATTTTGGCTGCAGAAGTCTTATTTGGCAACTGCATTCATCACTACGGTCGATTATTCAACAACTTCTGATAGCGTTCCCCTCTTTATATTTAGCAGAACGAAGATTGAGTGCTGTAGCAACATTGGAAACGAAAAAGAGAAATCGGCTCCATATTACTGAACAACATACGATTGTTTTTAAGTGAAATCGAGACTACACCTATCCCCCGATTTACACTGAAGATAGGTTTCTTAGAAAACCGTGTAAATCGAAATCGTTGATTCTTATACGTAAAACCGTGTAAATCGAAAACAAACTAAAATGTGCATAATTCAGTCATTTATTTCAACGTAAAATAAAACTAAATATATCTTAAAAACATAAAAATAACTGTCTATTTATAAAATAACAAAAATATAAGGTATATTTATGTAATTCATTTTATATATAGAAACGAGAAATATAAATTAAAAAATTTAATAAGAAATTTAGTTACTGTTATCACTTTCGTAGACTCTCAATCTTTTATTCCTGATTGGTGTGGTGCAAATCCGGTGGTGCGTTCCGGGTCAGTGCAAATTTAAAAACCGTGTAAAAGTGAAATCGTGTAAACCGAGTGCCGTGTAAATCGGGGGATAGGTGTATTAACAAGTTCCTTAAAATGCATCACATTCAGTCTTCTCTTTAGTTGTTAGAAATTTTATGTCTTTAATTTTTAATATCATTAAGTATGCGTTTTGATACATCTCTGAAACTGTCAATTTTTTTGTTTAGAAAGCAATAGTTTATTATGAATTAATTCGTATCATCAAAATTCCTGCCTGTCCTTATAAAAGTTAAGCTAAAATTTTTATTCATCCTTTTTTAAATAAAGAAGGGATTCAGAAGCGTTTCAATTCCAACAATATTCAATCTATTAGAATTTTTTTTTTTATTCTTGTTTCCACCATGCATTATGTACGCTCTTATTTATTTGGAATAAGAGGGGGGGGGCGATATTGAAATATTCACTAGAAAAGGGGGCGCCAGTTTAAAAAAAAATTGGGAACCTCTGGTTTAGATAATAGGAAATTAAAACAACATAATATAACTGGAATGACGCAATTGCGTTTAGATTTATTTGATGACAGCTCTTGTTTATATGATTAAATTATTTTTGATTTAATTAATTATTTTATTTGTATACTTATTCATATGTATAAATGAATGCTGAACATAGATGGCGCAATATCCCCCAACCCAGAAGTATGCTTGGAATGTGAGGGGAGCGCTCTTGAGATTTTTTTTGTGAACAACTATATCCGATGTTGTTGTAACTGGTGCAGGCAAGCATCCGCTCGCTCTCCGTTAGCGGCCAAAGTATTATTTGTTCGCTCGTTGTTAGCGGCACTTTCAATATTTCAATATAGTATATATTATGTGTTTCCTTGTATATCTGGGATCGTCGTCCGTGTTTTGTATACATATATTTGTGTGTGTATGTGTGAAAATAAACAGAAAAAGTAAAGAAGAATTTTTCCTTGGATTAAATACACACACAATCCAGCGCTATACATATACGTATAAACAGCTCTGGTGTCATATACATGAGCCAGTTTTAAATAACGGATGTTTGGGTATTTAGTTTTTAAGTAATGAATGCTTTATTACCTAAGGTATGTGACTACGTTGAAATAAAAAATTTTTTAAAAAAATTGGATTTTTTAAAAACTTTAAAACTATGGTTTTTAAATGTATTGGCAACTATAAAGCAAAATACCATCAACACAAAAAATATATTAGGAAATAGGAGCATTTGTAGTAAATTTTAATGTAATAAAGAAAACCGCTAATACTCTACGCAAAATGGTAATGCAGCAATTCTATTTTTTTTTTCGTACATAAATTATAGAATAATAATGATGAACCAAAATCTAAAACATTGAGATGAAAAGAAGTTGTGGGTAAAAATATGCGTATATATGCATGTTTTTCCATAAAATCACAGCTTTCTAAAAACACCTATAAATGAAAAAAAGTATTTCATCAACACTATAACTTTTCATTCATTTCATTGAAAACCCACTCTGAAATTTTTATGTAAATACCTCTAATAGTTTTTGAAATTTCATGTTAACGGTTGCGAATTGATATGAAAATTAAAGCTTTGAGAAAATTGAAATAAAATTTTAGCTGAAAAATGTGTTTTGTTCAAAATTCCTTCCTTCTCTTAGAAAAGTCAAACTGTTTTGGAAAGAGGAAATTCTTAACTGTAAGAAGTAACAATACATAAAAAATTCGCCAATGGAGTCAATAGCCAGCGTTTTTAACGAAGTCGAACATCTTAATATTTAAATAATGATTATATTTAAATAATGTTATTAAAATATTATTTAAATAATATTTAAATAATGTTATTAAATTGTTATTTTGCTTTTATCAGTAAATTAAAAATTGTTACTTTAAAATACTTACTTTGTTTGTTAGATTGTAACTTGATTATTTAATTATTTAAATAATGAATGCTTGGGATTTATTTCTTAAATCATTACAGTTTTATATTCTTCTTGTATTTCTTTTTGCTTCCCACATTTCGTATATTTTAGTTTGATTTTTGAATAAAATGTGACTTTCTTTTTTTAAATGCTGATTAAAAGCATTTTTTTTAAAAAGCGATTATTATTCCTTATTTTCTAGTTTTTAGTATCTAACAGATTGAGCATCTCTTTATTCATTTGAATACAAATGGACACCACTCCAGTGAATATATTTACAAGCCCCATGGAAATACTCTCTTCTAATTACCTCGGCCGCGGTGAACTTCGGAACCGGAGGGTTTCAGGTTCGAGACTCGATTCCACCGAAGAATCGCCGTGTGAGGGGGTCTCTTGCACGTTCAATCTGTCCAGTCAAACGTCCTCCCGCTGGTGTAATGTGGTGCGGAGAGGGGGGTGCCAGTTCAGGTGTCGTCCTCGTCATCTGGCCGTGGTTCGAAATGACGAGGTACATCCCAAAATAGAGCTCGTGTTGCTTTAAACGGGACGTTAATATATAACTAAACTAAATTAATACTAATCACCTCATTGCAAAAGTCAGATTTGGAAGGCATCCTTTTGAATTTAACACAATTATACTAAATAATTTACAAAGTTTAATCTTATTTAAAACTATTGATAATCTTAATGCTCTAGGAATAAATATTTCTATTCGCAAATAAATCCACGTTTTTAATATTCTGTTGGAATAAGAAAAATTTCAATTCATTAATAACATTCGTATTTTCTGAGGGAAAAAAATGTTGATTTTCTTCTTAAAATATTCTGATTTTTTTTAATTTTAATTTGCTATTGCTTTATATTTTAAATTTATTTTTTTAATCAAAAAAGAGATAGCGGCACAAAACTGTAAAAGTGTGAAATTCTGACAGGAATAGGTGAATTTTAATTTTAATAGCACTTATAATGCATCTTAATATGCGTTTAGGTTAAGGGAATGACTCCCCCTCCCCCATAGATTTTATGCAATTCTACCTAAGAGTAATCTCAAATAAAAAATGGCGCACCTTGAGCAAGGCCAAGACAGCTCAGAATTATACTGACCTTGAAACGAAGATCGGGCCAAGGTCGAAAGATTAACTCCCCTCCCCCCGATTCTTTTGGATGTCGTATTTCGTGCTCCGAAACATAATGAAAAAAAAAAAAAAAAAAGTGTTCCGAAATGCTCTCTTTTTGACCGAGTGAAGTCAAAATTTCTCAGAAATCTTCAATTCTGAATTTATATGACAGGAACACATATTAAATTTTATTGATTTTGAGGTGTACGCACACACTTGAAACTTCGAAAATCGTTCTAAATATCGAATATTTTCTTTTATTGCTTCAAAATATTGCCCGATCCTTCAACTTTCAAAAGATGCCAAGATATCGTCAACAGTTGGAATATTTCTAAAGTTGTGAGGATTTCTTTTATGGTACTTTCACTAAAAGCATTAGTTCTGGTTTTTTAAAACTCATTTTATGAAGAATGAAACTTTTCCACAGTGTCGTTTCCTTCAAACAATCATCTGTGCATATAATAAAGCTCAATGTGTGTGTTTCATTTAAAGCAAAAGTGGTTTAATATATCGATCTATCTATACTCATAATAAAGCTCATTGTGTGTTTGTGTTGGCGCTTTACAGGCTAGTCCGTTGGACCTACAGCTACCAAATTTGGTAAGTTTATACTTTCAGGCTCAGGAATGTGCACCTCGGAACCCTTTTCTCGAATCTCATCAATATGTTGCCATCGGATTGGCAAAAACTCAAATAAAAAATAATTATTATTGCATATTAAACATATGAAAATGTAATTTTCAACACGTGTTTGCATGAAATGAAATATGTTTTTTTCTAAAAGGAAAATGCATAGAAAATTTTTTGTGACTTATTATTAATTAAATAAATCAGCTTTATTTAAGATAAATATGGTTTATACATACACACATGTATATTCAATTCAAGGTTCAACGGCTAATTTGTAAAATTTTGATAATAGAAATGCCTCTATAAAAAGGGGTCCAAATGAAGTAAATAACTATATAGTATGTATCATGAGCCTATAAATGCGTTAAAAAATGAAGACAAACTTCCATCAACTCAGTCTCTAAAATTGACTGATTTATGAATATTTGAAGATCACTATTCAATAAAAAGAGGTAATTTTAAATCACTTTATTCGCCAATCCAAAGATCAACGTCTAGGATTTCTCAATATTGACTGTCTTAAGAATGAAAATGCTGAATGTTCCAAACGTTGCTATTCAAAGCTTCATTAGTCGATCAAATTTGATAGCAGAAAATATAAACCTTCATTTATTTATTTGTAAGTTGAAGTGTCAAAAATATTTCGCGGAATATGATTCCTTAGAACTAAAAGGTGTATAAAATTTAAATTTAATAATTTTTTAATATAGTTTAAGGACCAAAATAAAATAAAATATTATTATTCGCATCATTTAAATCTTTTTAATAGAAAAACCAGAATTTTATGATGAATCCAAGTAATTCTTGTTGAATAATTCTTGAAATATTACATAAATTATTGCAATTTTTCTGTATTACACATAATGATTCTCTTTTACTTATATTTAAAAGAAATACTTGGTTTCGGTAAAAAATTGTTTTTATATCAATTGCAGTTTAATCATTTACACTTTAATTTAAACTTGAAGTTTTGTGAGAGCTGACAGATAATTAGAGAGACATATAATACGTTACGGGCTTAATATCTTCATAACTGCATGAGTGAATTATAAGACTATCAAAATTTGATCCTTCAAATATTTTTATGAAGTAGCCATTAAAAGCCGTTACATAACGCATTTAACCGTTACAGAAAGTATTTAATTCATAGTTTTAAAGAGCATTAAGATTGGCAAACCGGCTGGTGGCCAAAGGCGGCTAGCAAAAAATGAAGCTACAGCTCCAAAATTTTGCTGGCAATTTCAAAAAGACCTAATTTGTCACATGGGCCAATAAAAAATCTTTGGGCAAATTACCCATCAAATGATCTGACTCCACAGGTTTATTTTAAAAACAAATTATACAATTGTGAACAATTTGGCGATTTCTACCATTAAGTGGCCAATATCTACGACGAACATGATATAGCAAATTGTTAGAAGCAATATGAAAGTATTTATTATGATAATACCTAAAAATCATTAAAGTTTTAGCATTTTTTATTCGGCAACACTATAGGATATTTTTCATTGAAATACAAAGAGGAATTTTGCAATCCGCCTCCAACACGAATATTGTTATTTTCATCAATGAAACAATTTAAAGAGTTTGCTATTATAAGGTACAGGTTCACCTTTCAGTAAATTTTTAAATTCAACAGGAAAATCTATTTTTTGAACAGTATAGTAAAATATCTTTATTCGTGGGGTATATGTTCCATAAATAGGCCGCGAATACAGAAACCGTGAATACGGAAGGGTCATTTATACAGGATTAAAGGGGATACATTTCTAGGTGACAAAATGAAAATATATATAAATCAATTTAATTGAAGTTTTTGAACATTTTGATAAAATTATCTTAAGGCTTAGGCAATGGTTTGAAGATTTGAAAGCTCTTGAATAATAAAGTCAGAAAGAATAGAATAAATACTATTCACACCTCTCCTTTATATATCACTTCACTTCAGTGAATGTACAGTAAAAGCTCTTTATTCGCGGAGGGGAAACGTTACTAGGTGACAAAATAAAAACAAATAGCTAAAAAAATCAATTTAATTGAAGTTTTTGAACATTTTGATCCATTATCTTAGGACTTGATCAATGGTTTGAAAAAATTTGTCATTTTCTCTCGCTTGTCAGTTTTTAAAAGCTTCTTCCATTCAGACTGATACGTAGCAGTCGCATTAGCAATTTGCCTCTTAACAATAAGACTCCGTTCCATAGACGGATCAATGTTCATAAAGAAATCGCAAAGCTCATTTGGCGCTCTTAAACCTTCACTAAGCTTTTTCAAATGAAATGCCATGTTTCCTGTGTTCCTTGTGGTGCCTCTTCTTCAATGGGCTGCGAATTTCCTCCAAGTCGGTTTCAGTCAGATCTTCATCTTGCGATTCAAGCCATTCCTGAATGTCACTTGATTCCACCTATTCGAACCCACCTCGTCCTATTCCATTCGTGATTTCGGCTATGTTTGCATTTAACAACATACTTTATGCAATGTTGTAACAAGATCTATTTTACTTTTTTTCATTAGTTTATTGGACGGCATTTGCAAAGGATATTGGGTTGGAATCCATTTATTATGATGTATGTACTATATCCACGAATATAGGAATTGGGTCGCATTTTTTCAATCCGCGAATAGGGAAAACGCGAATGAAGGAAGCGCGAACAAGGAGCTTTTACTGTATTTAGCAACCATGCCTCTGCTCCAGTCAGTCCCTGGCGAGTGAAAGGCTCAGTGATGCTTTTGCCACCTGGTGGCATTTCTTATGAATCTGAAAATATAACCAATAATACGAATTAGTTTACAACAGTTATCAGTTACAGAAAAAATCTTATGAAATAAATCGATTTCAGCTGAGAGCAGGAGAGTTTTGGTTACAGGAGTTTTAAATTCCTTCTGAATATCATCAGTACAGTTTTGGGAGAGTTCAGCATGTTTGAAATATCAGGACACTTCCACCACAGTTCACTCTTGACCGAGTCTGGGGCATTCAGACCTCTGGAAAGGAGGTCAGCTGGATTATTTTCAGAAGATATATGTTGCCATGGAAAGTTTTTAGTTAATTCTTGTATTTTTGCCACTCAATTAGTGACAAATGTTTTGAGAAGTTGAGGTGAAGTTCTAATCGAACCTAAGGAAATTGTGGAATCAGAATACCATTTCTTGAAGATCAATCTTATGTGCAGCCACAACTTAGTTCACTAGTTTTGACAGCAGGAGGCAGGCCATGAGCTCCGACCGGGGAATGGATAGAGTCTTGATCGGTGCTACTCTTAATTTACTTCACAGAAGGTGACATTTTTTTTACTTGGCTTGAACAGAAATATACACAACAGCTACAAAACCCTTTTCCGGGGCATCGGCGAATTCAAGAAGTGTGATTCTTTCACTTGGGATCCTATGTTCTTTTAGATCCGATAAGGATTGGATAAATGAAATCCATTTATTGGAAACTGCTACCGGTAGTTTCTCATGCCCATCTAATCTAAGGAGCCATAATTTTTACGTAAAGAATTTGACTTATTTCAGATCCTGAAAGACCAACAGGGTCAAATAGACGTGCGATCTCTCTTCGTGAAGATCGAATGGGTAGGAAAAGAAACTTAGAAACGAAAGGTGTCTGAAGAATGATTCCGCATAACACCCAAAGTTTTTACAGTTTCTTCAGTTAACTGATCAAAAATTTAACTCAGGAGACTTACTGTTTGCATGTGAGAAACATCATTTGGGCAAGCCCATTCCTGCTCTTTTAAAGAGAAGAATAAGTTCAGTTTTTAACAGTTCAAGCTCATGGAGAGTGGAGCATCCAGTTCAGATATCATCCAAGTCTTGCAGATCAACTTCAGCTGCAACTGGAAAAATATCTTTTTCATTTATTGCAAGTTGCTTTAGAACTCGCGTAGACATGTAACATGCGGTTTCATAAGTGAGTCTTTTCAGCTTATAAATTTGAACTCGTTCATTTGGACCCATTTTCCAAAGGAATTTCTGAAAATATCTCTGTTGGGGATTTATTTCAATTAGCCTGAACATGTGGCATATATCACAGCTAAGGAAATAACGATGTTTACGCGCACGAAGCAGTATAGAAAATAAGTCTTCTTGAATTGTACTTCCTTTACACAGAACATCATTAAGTGAGATATTCAGATCAGTTTTTTGTGAGCCATTGAAAACTATTCTTAAAGGACGAGTGCGACAGTAGGATCTAAGTACGCCGTAGTGTGGAAGAAAGAATCCATCGTCGGATTTTATTTCATCTAATTCCAAAATTTCTTCCATATGATCTAAAACGAGATATTCTTCAATAAATTCTGGGTAATGAATATTTAATTTGTTATCACGATCTAGACGTTTTTAGAGTTGATCAAGGCGTTTACACCATAGGTTCCCAACGTGGTCGATAACGTCTCCTTGTGGGTGTTTGAAACTTTCAGGGGGGCAGTAAAAGACCCAGAGAAAATGAGGGGGCATTGATATGGTACGAAGGGGCGTTAAAAAGAATTACCAAATATAGTGTACAATAGTTTCTAGGAGCGATTCCAGGACATTTTAAACATGGACAGACCAGACTGGATTTTGGATCTTTTTCCAATGTCAACACAGCAGGATCAACTCAATTAGAAGAAGAACTAATAGAACTGATGACAAATGAGGATCAAAAAATTATATTCAAGAAGAGCTACCAAGAATTTTGGTTGCAGAAGGGTATTTCGCAACTGCATTCAGGTTTAGGGTCGATTGTTCAACGATTTGTGATAGCATTCCCTTCTGCATATTTAGCAGAACGTGGATTGAGTGCTAAGGCAAAATGGATGAGAAATCGGCTGCATATTACTGAACGCGGCGACTTACGATTGTTTTTAAATGAAATCGAGTCTGATAATAACAAGTTCCTTAAAATGCATCAAATTCGGCCTTCTCATTAGCTAAGTTAGAAATCCGATGTCTTTAAATTTTAATCAAAATACTTCTTAATAAAATTAAGTATGCGTTTTGATGTGTCTCTGAAACTGTCGATTTATTTATTTAGAAAGCAGTAGTTTATTATGAATGAATTCGTATCAACAAAATCCCGGCCTGTCCTTAGGACAGGCAAGCTAAAATTTTTATGCCTCTTTTTTTAAATAAAGAAGGAATTGAGTAGCGTTTCGATTCCAACAATATTCTATCTGTTAGAATTATTTTTAATTCTTGTTTTCACCATGCATTCCGTACGCTCTTATTTATCTGGAGTGGGAGGAGGGCAGTAATGAAATATTCATTAGAAAAGGAGGCGCCAGTTCAAAAACGGTTGGGAACCAAGTTTAGACGCAATGCTTCTAGAATCCGCTAAATTTAGATTTTCTTCAAAATTCTGTTTGAATGGTAGCGAAACAGAATATCTACCACAAGGTTTTCAAATGTGCGTTCTTTCAACGTGATCTTCACAATAGGAAATTTCATCTCTAAATTTAGTTTGCACTTCAGAAATACTTTTTCAAAAAGAGCGGAAGGTGCCATCTAAGTTACTTAAATCCATTTGAAAGAAAACAATGGTTTGGATAGCCAGATTCATCATTACACGATCCTGAGGCCATAAATCCAAATTTAGTAAAAACAGACACACATACGCCATGCAATTTACTACAAATCTCATCACGAAGTCTGATTTGACGCAGTAACGGATGTAGAGGACTCTAAATAGAACAAAACCCAATTCCAATACAGGATTGACGCATATATGCTTACTAATCTGAAGTTAAGAGTAAGGCAATTGTATTTGGTTTGGACCATAAATATGAAAAAAAGTTTACTTCCTAACAAGCAAGAAATCTCTGAAGGTTGATTTATCCGCTAGAATACAGCCTGTTGGAATTATAAGTTATGGAATATTTATCTTTTTTGATGGATGTATATTTATTATCTCTGGAGTGAGAAAAAAGTCATCATTCAAGTGAAACGCATCGTCGAAACAGCTGCCTTTGCAAAATGATTCATTCTTAAAAGAGAGTTATTTAGACTGTGGAGTTGGTTTTTATTTTAACTTATCTGCTGCTTTCAACCTTAAATAATTACTTTCTGAAGCCGAATCGAAAACGCAGCGAAGGTTTACTTTCCACTTTAGACAAATCATAGCCGTATTGAGCAATCCTTTGCTGATTGTATCGCTTTTGGAACCCAAGGTCACTCAGATGCTTCGCTCGCTGCCGGAGAATTTATTTTCAGATTAGTAATAAATTTGTCTTCGCATAATAATATTTTATGCATTGCTTTCATATTTTTGTTTTTGCAGTTTATACCGAAGAAAGAACTCGGCCTATTATTAAAATGATTCGTTGACAGACAGAGATTACAAACATGGTTTAATTTAACAATTTCATTCCTTTCAGGAAATGAAAGTTTTTTTTTTTTTTAATTTACCACATTTATACAAAGGGTGATAAAAATAACATTCACTCATAATGCATTTTTTATTTTGCTTGCTTTTGGATAAAAAAGATTGAACTCAAGGCTGATTATTATTTCCACCGAAACCGGAAATTAATTTACCATTTTTTTTTTTTTTTTGCCGAGAAATCTGTTTAAAAAATAGATTCTAGCTGAATGCATTTTAATTCCAAAAATGATAGGAGTTTTTTCTAAACTAGGAACTTCAGTCGTTGTCAGACTTAATTGAAATAATCTTTGAGATTCCTTATCAATTTTATTATTTAACACATGTAATACTATTATACACATGTAATAATACTATGAGCATCATATAAAGGGTAAGAATCAAATTTTAGAATTTTTTAAAGATCGCATATGATTTCTAACAGTATCAATTAATAATCTAATTTGAGTGGGATTTTCATTATGTTATGATGATGATGATGTCATGTCCGTAAGTACAAATTTATATTATTTAAGTATCAGATCTGATTGATCAGATTCAGATCTTGCGGTTTAAATTAAGGCAAATAATTAAATGTTGTTGTCGAGTCCGAGTTAACACGGAAAGGGGTTAGTTACAATGGCTTCTGAGGGACCCCTGAGCACCCGGAGAGCAGAAGTCTGACTTCTAACTCATCTGAAGATGACACACACATTCGCTTCCACAACCCGTTTTTACAGGGTGGCTCATTCACGCATCACACAGATGAACAGCCATGCCCGAATCGGGATCACGGGTAAGACAAGCTACCTCTAGCCCTTTCGCGCCTACTGGCACATATACGTGCCAGCAAGAAACATGCTCATTTCCCGGCCGACACACCGGCTTGACAGAGCCTTTTCTCGTTCATCCCCGGCCGTCACATATTTGTGCCAGTGTCCTAGAACGTTTTAAAAAATATAATTTTCGGCACAAGATGGCATTGTATGTCCATATGGTTTCAGATACATGTAGATCTGACCTTCTACTCGAAATGAGAGAAGCATGACTCACATACACGTGGTTTTCGATTATATAAACATAGGGTAAATAAATGCTTCCGAATGAAATGGTTTATGACGGCTCTTTAAATTCGCATGTGGTAATTGTTTATAGTAAATAGGGAGTTTTATTTTCGCTAGAGCGTTTCTTATTTCGGTTTGCAGTCCAGTCTTTAGTGGATAATTAGATTTTGTAGACGTGAATTCTTTCTGTTTTTACCGTTGCAATGTCGAAACGTCATTAAAGTAAGTATTGAAAATAAAATGTGTAAAATATATATTTAAACAAGAAATGACTTAAGTAAATAAAATATGTATAAATGTATAAAAAAAGCCTATGCCGTTCAAATTCTATACAGAGCATTATTAAACAATGCGTTGATACTTCTGTAAATTCATGGATTTAGGCTTAACAGCAAAAAATCCTCCGGCCCTGGACAGGCACTCGCAAAAGAAACTGCCGGCCTCAGCGATAAGCGCGCGTTAGCGATTCCCATCGCGAAAGGTTAAGCCAGGCATTATGTAATTTATTAATCGAGAGTATTTCGGATATATCTAAAGCTGGTTTATTTTGATATCTATTTCCTAAGGCATTCAATAGAGAATCAAAAGTATCTTGATCACTTTGAATTAATGCTCCCTCGTGTTTTAAAGAACTTTTCAGATATACGAGTTTTTGAGTCTCATCCAATGATGGGCTGTTTTCAATTATATTCATAAGGTAAGATTTGAAGAACTTAAAAATTCGTGAAATCTTTGTGGAGGTGAAGTTGGCTCGGAATAGAACCCGAGACCTTTGGGTTTGAAAGCCAGTAACATACCACTGGACAAAAACATGCTCATCTCTCGTAGATGTTATCTATCTTATTAAGATACCACCACAGACTCGCCCTCCAATGAGTTAGACGAACGATATGCGTTGTTGTTGAGTGGTGATGAATTGGTGAGAGGTTGCTGTATGTAGCTGTTGTGTCTACTGCGCCGTACCCATCTTTGTTTGGCTTTTTTGTGCGCTTTTTAGTCAAGGCAAGCGTTTTTGGTGAGCGTGTGTGAATTGTTGCGTCAAGTAAGTCTGACGACTTTGGTTGTAGGTAGATGGCGCCATATCAGTTGCATGTTCATTGTACGAGGACACCATTGTAGGAGGTGATGTGTGCTCGGAATAGAACCAGGGACCTTTGGGTTTAAAAGCCAGTAACATACCACTGGACAAAAGCATGCTCATGTCCCTTAGATGTTATCTGTCTTATTATCACCACATTTTTCTCTAAATGTAGGCAAAGCTGAGGTACTTTAATATTTGATTTCGGGATAGAGAGAACAGTTTCGCTTTCAGATTTGGAAAGTGATATAAGAATGCGCATTTCTTGAGAAACTTCTTCCAATTCAATGGCGACATTCCGGCTCGACAAACCAATTTTTATGTTATGGCCAGGAAGAAATTCGTCGATAGGGAACTATTCGAGAATAATGAATCCCTGTTCATTATAAAAATAAATTTATTACTATTAACACTCAAAATAAAAGATCAACAATTACAAGGAAGGTAAAAAAAACGTTTACTCCGTATGAGTAAGACTGGTAAAGTGATCTATTTTCCAACAGGATGTAAGGGGGGGGGTGCACTTAAAGTGTCATGTAGTACAAACAGATGGAAATGCAAAATTTTCTTAAAAATCAATTCCTGATAACAAAATAATAACAGATTCCAAGAAAAATTCTCATTATAAATAATTCTTTTTGAGACCATTACAGGCTATTTGCCTAATAAAAGATAAAATAAGAGAATAAAATAAGGCTTAATAAAAGATCTAAATTTTAAAAATCCCATCTTAGCTAGGGTTTTTTTTTTTTTTTTTTTTTTTGTAGTTTTGTAGAAAATGTGTTCGAATGCCTGTAGACACCTCAATAAGCTAGAATTCAAGAAATGGTTAGTAAAGTTCTTTAGTCAGCGATTCTCACGGTGAGAAGGAACGATGAACATGGCTGACTTAACAAATACTTTTTTTTCAAAAGTCCCTGTGTTTCCCATATCACGTGATCGACGTGTGTCAGAATCCCTATGAGAGTCTTGATAATATGTCGGCAATATAAACAATATTTTCCTTATCAAGATATGTTATATGAAATTAATTTCTGCACTTTTCATTCACATCTGCTTGCCCACGCTGCTTGTAAATATGCTGCCTGCCTCCAGAGAAAGAATAGAGCAAAATAAAAAATGAAAAGATTCAAATTTTTTGTTTCGTTTCCTCTTATATTATTTCCGCTTATTAAAACTTATTTAGATCCATCTGTATTCTAGTAGTAGTTACATTAGCGCTCACTAAATACATTGATAGTTTCTTTAATAGTTTTTAAATATTTAAAATTTTAATCTTTTTCGAATCCGAAATATTTTTTTAGTTTCGATTGCAATTTTTAGTTCCGTTTCCGACATTAGTTTCGTTTCGTTTCCAAAATTATTATAATTTAGATTTGTTTCATAAAAAGGGTCTTATTTCATTTGGCTTTTATGCCTGTTTACTTTCTGTAGTTTATTTCCGAATTAAAATTGAATTTCGATTCTGACATAATTTGTTTCGTTTCTTAATTTTTTTTAAAGTTTCGGTTTTGCGAAATAATTTAATTTTAGAAGAATTCTGGAAGTTATTTTTAATTATTCAATGTTTTTATGGTTGATTACTTTATATTAT
>JAPMOQ010050832.1:0-10470 GCA_026543055.1 Argiope trifasciata
CATCAGGATTTGGAATTTGACATTTATGGCAAAAAAAACCAGTGTTGACTGTGCTGCGCCAAACACGTGATTTAAATTTGAAAAAACGAAAAATGACTTAAATATGTAATGTCTATTACAGATTATTAATATCTAAAGGTTGTGGCTTTATTTTAAAAAATCAAAAGGAAAAACAAATGCTGATACAAAGCTTTAAAAATAGTCATATCCAAAAAATTTGTAAAATTGGGTTAAAACTTAAATTAGGAATAATAAACCAACATTTCTTAAGAAAAGAAACAAATCCAAATAATTTTGAGTTATAATCCAAATAATAACTCTCCCACTAAGTCCTTCTAGTCTGAAACAATAGTTTTAATGCTAAACAAACGAGAGAAGTTAAAATCAAGCTATAGTTTGATTTTCGTTGCCTGTTGTACTTGCTAATATTAAATTTCTAGACAGCAAGTGTTTGTGGGCATAAGATATGTGTTCAAAATACGCGTCAATTTAATACTAAATCTTGAAGTAGGAAGAATTAGACACAATGCAGTAATGGACGGGCTTAATACGATTCATCTTGTTACTAACCCTATAATCTACAACTACAGGCAAGTCCTCTAAAACGGTGATAGGGTCAAACGTAACTAGCATGAGAAATGGGCATATTCCGTAGTACTATAATCAGTCCAAACTTAAATATTACGGGCATCGCCGGTAATATCGACGGTCACAGTTCGTAGTTTGCAGCACCATAAATCATACCATATATATAACTATCTATCAAATATCCCAAAATTAAATCAGTTGTGTCATATATAGTATTTACATTCCGTAAGTCGCCCTCGTATAACTTATGACTGATTTGCCGAACCGTGGAATGGGTCGAAGTCAGAGCGATCTCGTTTACATTTTCACCCCAAACTTTTGGAACGTAAATCTAGGGTTAAGGAGTTAATTTGTAAATCTTATCTTTCCTGTCATAAAGCAAGGTCATCAGGTTACAGAGTACCAACCATATACACACAGTGGAAATCCGATGGATTCAGATTTCAATCCGTTCTCTATGAAACTGAATCTTTTTTATGCGATCGAGTACTTGAAGCTTGAAACTACGATTCTATTTTATTCCAGAAATTCCCAAAATATTGAAATTATTAATACTTTTTTTTTTATTTGTAGCAATGCCCTCCTTCTGTTTGGAATGACGAGAGCTGGATACTATTTTATATTAGAAAACGATAACAATTCAGTAATCAAGAGAATAAACGCAGCGTAATGCAAAATAAACACATTTGTCACGTCGAAAAACATAATTTCCGAACTTGTTTTCTAGATAGTATTTATCGTGATGACAATTCCTTGTCATTCTGTACTTTTACGAAGGGGATATTTCTCTTCATTTCGAACCTGATTTGTTTCCGAACTGATTCATCAGAATCGAAATCGACATCGCAGTGATCACTCCCCTCGGAAATAAGAAAGGAATCACTTACAGTTATCACCCCATTACCTCCTATTTCTTTCTCTCAACAAACCGCACGCATTTGTTCCTTACCCAGTCGTCATGGCAACCGACAATCCTGACTTGTCCCCCGCCCTCTCTCAAGATGTGGCTAAATTCCCCTTTCAAAAGAATGGCTGCAGGCTCATATTTGGATCATTGTAACGTCTTGTAGCTTTCTTAAAAGTAAATCACCAGAGAGGGGATAAGTTGCTTGAAGTGGGATCTAAAAGCCTGTTCTGAATTCAAAAATCGATGGGAGTCAAATGCCAAATTTTTAAATGAAATTGTTAGTGAAGTAAATTTTCTATATGGGTATATGTGCAAACTTTTTAAAATAAGTTTTTACTCGAATCTGCGGCAACCTATTTTTATGATCAATGTTTGAAAGTCCCCTTCATTTTCATGACGGCGTTAACCGCATTCTATTAGCATCGATAATTTTGACAGTACTTATGACAGCTATTTATTGCAGTTAATAATTTTTTATAGTAATATATTATTTATTTTAGATTCGTTTATTAGCATTGTTAAAAATTGTTATTCAGCGTTTAAAAGAAACATAGTACAAAAAGAAGCTGAACTTCCCACAGATCCCCACAAACAAAATAGTTTAATCGTATTTCCCTATCAGAATATAGATACAACTAATTAAGGCACTATGGCTTCAAGCCTTGATCATAGTTGCTTCAAAGTTAGACTTAGTAGGTCATTAATCGAAGATACGTTTTATCATTCAATATTCTCAAAATTACTTAATATCTTTTTGAAAGACAACGTAACTTCAATCATTGTATTGTTCGTAAAATTCTCTAAGCATGCGGCATTCTCAGTAAAATATGTATTTGAAAACATAGCGTCTGGTAGAAAACGGGAAAAGTAACTGCTAAAGTAATAGCTGTCTGAAAAAAACTGTTTTTTTAATTTCAAGCTTTTATATGATTATACAGTTATCTATGTTGAAGGAATATGCTATTCATTAATATTTTTTCAGTATATTAATTTAAATAAAATAATAAAAATTATCAGATTACTGAGGTATTTCTATGAACTAAAAAATGTCAGAATTTTAAGTCAATTCTTTTCATTTTTTTAAACAAAGAATTTTTCAAGATTTTGTCGAAGCACATTAATAAGTGAAAAATATGTGACTTAAATTATTATAAGTATTGCCATTTTGAATTACGTTAAGAATTCATTTAGAGTAATATCTTCGAAACTGAGAATCCCTTCTTTATATTGTTACACTTTCTTCAGCAGTATTGCTTGGTGTTTTGAGCGGGAGACGATATAACGTCTTAAAGATCACGTCAGATCACTTAGGAAACCACCAAATACAACAAATGACGAAGTCACATTTAATGCGTCGTATCCTCAATCCCAACAAATCCATGAACAGATGCCCCAGTTACGTCATCGAGTGACGTCACTTCCAAACACCCAAAGGACAGGTGATATGTGTTTGATCTGCTGCCAAAGTGAAAGACGGAAGACGTCGTCACGAAAGAAAGGATTGAAGGCAAGGTCCAAATTGGAGGGAAGGTGGCTGTGCCTTGTCTCAAGATCCCGGAAGAGACTTGCACAATGAAACTCAATAGCCCATCGTAAACGATCTATACCTGCCACCCCTCCCAGCCACTGAACTGGGCTCTTGTTTCCCAACTTCTCGGGTATCCATCAAGAACATGAAAGATGGTCGGTGGGTGGGAGAGTGGAACTTCTCCTATTCCCCGAACGCGTCGAGTAAATGCACCTGTGTAAATAATTGGAATGACAGGACCATTACTGGAGAGAGGTGCTGATAGCTCTACAAACAACGACCTTTTTTGTCTTTTTTTGTTCGAGGGAACTTTTTTTTCCTTTCTTTTCTTTACTTCTCTCTCATACTCCAGTTCAGTCCTTACATTTTTTTCCCTTTTCATTTCCCTGTGCACTCGTACTTGTAAATGTTCTGAGAAGTGGGTAGAATTTTTAAAAATAGTCCGAGGATGAGACGTTTAAGTTATAGTTTGAAGAAAGCGAGAGGTTTGTTTAGGTAAAGCAAGCTGTTTTTTATCGGCTCTTTTTAGTTTGAAAGATAGTTGAGGTTTAAAAGAAATGAAGTGGTTCGGTTTCTTTTCTTTTCTTTTTCTTTCTTTTTTTTTTAACAGAATTTAGATTTGAGCAGTGGCTACTAGAATTTTTTTCTCTTGAGGTATTAATAGATTAAAAGTTAAATAAATGCGATAGGACTATAACAAAAGAGATAATGAAAATCATTTAATAAGATTTTCTAAAAATGTTGAAAATCAAATTCTCAGATGTGGAATGTATTTTTTAAGGTTGCCAAGATGAGATTGACAGAAAATTATTCCAAAATAGTATTTTTTTTTCTTTCAAGCTCAGTATTATTTTTTTAACATCAAAGAATGTAGTCTATAAAAGTTAATTGTTTAAATGGATGTATTTTATAATATTTCGTTATTTAAATGAATATAACCATAATATTTAATTGTTTAAATGAATTATTCTATAATATTTCAATTTTAAATTAATATAACCTATAATATTTCATTGTTTTGAGTAATATAGCCTATAATATTTCATTGATTAAATGAATGAAGCTTATAACATATCATTGTTTCCTTCTATATTTGTTCTTAGTAATTCAAATCGTAATTACGTTGCTATAGATATTTTAAGTTACATTCATGCAATTCGAATTTATTTTGCAATACTAGAACTAATTACATTGAGGATATTAAATAATTCCCTTAAGCTTGAATGTTGAAAATATGATTTAATTAAATAATATTTTGACTTAAAAATATATGAGTTGTAGTAAAAATAACCAAATAATTTTATTTATATTTTTTTTTTCAATTCTGATAAAAAAATGAAAAAAGTAAAAAGTATTATTAAATAATGTAATGAAATATAAATTCTTTTTTTATCTAAAATATAATATAATTTAAAAATTTGGGTGTGTACACATAGACGCACAGACATGTATCATACTGATATTCTGCAAATATTATCCAATAATCGCAATAAATGTTTAAAATTATACATTTCTTAACATTGTACCTTTAATATTCATCCAATGGAAATTTAACAATAGTGCATAATTTTACAGTATCTCGATTTACACTTTTATAAAACTTTTTTTTCTATTTCTGCTTGAAGCAGAGTAAACATTATTTTATTTTTGAAATTAAAGCCTTATATTTTTATTTACAGCATTTTGTAAATTTCTAACAATTGGCAACTCAGTTTTGAATAGAATTTTTATATTTTACTCTATATATTTTTCATAGAAAAAGTTTTCAAATGATGTAAAAAAATTATAATTCATCTTTCAATCTATAAATGAATTGATGAAAATAATTGTAATCAAAATTTTAACCCCTTTAATAATATTTGCTAAGTTAAATTTAATTATATTAATAATATTTTGAAAAATATTCCTGATACATAAAATTTCAAGCAAAAAATTTCATTCTTCTGCGAAATAAAATTGACAAACATAAGGAACTCTTAATTTCATTGCATCAGACCATTTAACAGTTATCTCAAAGAAACACCAATCTCTCACACAATTTTGGAGTTTCTGTTTAACGCTAGAAAGGAACTAAAATCTTTAAACATGAAAAAATTAAAAAGTTGATATATTATTTGTGAACTACATGCACAATTAATAGTAATTCGAAACCTTTTACATGGTATATTTATTAATAATGGGCATAGAAACTATCAAGTTGGTAGTTACTGAACTTCTTAAACAATAGTTATTTCCTAAAATATATTTTTCAAAATTCAAATGGGATTTTAAATAAAATTAAATAAAATCTCAATACCTTTTTTCCTTGAGATTTTGAACCATAATATTATATAAATAGAATTTTTTCGCCTCGTTAAGGTTTAAAAAATAATTTTTCAGTTCTATCAATCTTATTTTCGTAATTTGCATAAATAATTCAAAATATTTTTTAAATATGTTTTACAGTGATACCTTTCAATCTTTTATAATTAATTTAAATATACAGATATTTCAGTGATATTAATTTTTTTTTATGTCCTCGTTATTTCTGAGATTAAATTTTAAAATTAAAAAAGATAAATGAACTAAGCCTAAGATATTATTTCACTGTGGAGTATCGAACTATAAGTTTAAATCTCATTATATTTTTAAAGGGTAATTAGGGGCCGTGGTGGCCCGGTGGTAAAGTCTCGGCTTCGGAACCGGAGGGTTTCAGATTCGAGACTCGATTCCACCGAAGAACCGTCGTGTGAGGGGTCTGTTGCACGTTAAATCTGTCAGGCCAAATGTCATCCGCTGGTGTGGCGTGGTGTGGAGAGGGGATGCCAGTACAGGTGTCGTCCTCGTCATCTGACCGTGGTTCAAAATTACGAGGTCCTTCCCAAAATAGCCCTCGTGTTGCTTTAAACGGGACGTTAATATAACTAAACTAAACTTTAAAGGGTAATTAATATTTATTTTTTCACTGTGCGATTTAAAAATATACAATTTTTAAAATCATACCAATCTTTATGATAAAAATATGAAAACTCCAATATATAATGTTCAATAAGTGCATGATTCTTGATTTTTATCTGCCCTATTTAAGTTTTAAATTTATAAAGCTTTCGAAATTTGTCGTACTTACATCGAAATTTAAATTTCATGACTAGCCAAATATTAAAACTTTTTAGTGTGTATTCATTTACAAACATGACTGCTCTTTCGAGTGATATTATAGAAGTAAAATAATATGGGCAGAAAATTAGGATAGAAATTATTTTATAAGTAATTATATTTATACATATTTATTATTTTTTCGTTTATAGTAATTTATTGTATAAATATTTACAGTATTTTATGCCCTTAATGTGACTATATTGTTATTTTAGATAAATAGGGGAGATCTAAACGTCGTAGATCTAAAACATTTAGGAGGTAGATTTCAGTATCGCGATCCAGATTCTATTGACAAAGCATTTGATATTTTATAGTATCATTTTTGCGCCTTGAAGAATTAAGGTGTTTTTTCAAATAAGAGGCAGTTGCAAAACCTGATAATCACCAATATTAAGATTCTGAATACTTCTATAATTGAAATACTTTTCAGTGAATACTTTACATAATTTATTACTTTTTATGTTATATAAAAATTAATTTTTTTAAATATTATTATTATTATTATTATGTTTAAAAAATATCTTATTATTTATTATATCATAGATAAAAGTTAAAAGTAGAAAATTCTCTAAGAAATTAATTTATTTATATTAATGCGAAAAACGATTGAATCTATAAAGTAACTATTTTTAAAGCCTATTATCTATAAAATAACTCTTTCTAATCCATGTTTATTAATAACTAGCCGCCTTTAGCAACCAGCCGGTTTGCCAATCTTAATACTCTTTAAAATTGTTAGTTAAATACTTTAAGTAACGTTTTGCCATTTAAATACTTTATGTAACGTTTTGGTCAATTAAATACTTTATGTGACTTGTTATTGTCAATTAAGTACTTTATGTAGCTTGTATTTTAATGCTATTAAATACTTCTACTTCTTTCTACTTTTTAATAGCTACTTCATCAAAATATTTTTAGCGTTCAAATTTTGATAATCATATAATTCACTCGTGCAATTATAAAGGTCTTAAACCCTTAATGTACTATACATCTCTCTAATTATCTGTGAGCTCCGGCGAAATTTTAAACTTTAAATCAAAGTGAAATGGTTAAACTGCAAACTGATATAAAAGCATTTTCTTCTGAAATCAAGCATTTTTTAAAAATATAATTACTAAAAAGACAATACTTAAATGTACTACAGAATAATTTCAATAATTTATGCAATATTTCAAGAATTATTCAACAAAAATTTCTTTGATACATAATAAAATTAAGGTTTTACTTTCAAAAAGATTTAAATGATGCGAATAATAATATTTTATTTTATTTTGGTCTATAACATAATTAAAAGAAGTATTGTCTAAATTTTATACATCTTTTAGTTCCAAGGAATCATACTCTACGAAATATTCTTGACACTTCATCTTTCAAATAAATAAATGGAGGTTTCTATCTTCTGCTGTCAAATTTGATAGACTTATGAAGTTTTAAATATAAATGTTTGGAACATTCAACATTTTCATTTTTAGGCCAGTCAGTCTTGAGAAATCCTGGACGTTGATTGAGGTGTCGTCTTTGGAATGGTCGATAAAGTGGTTTAAAATTATCCGTTTTTATTGAATAGTGATCTTAAAATATTCATAAATCAGTCAGTTTTAGAGACTGAATTGATTGAAGTTCATCTCCTTTTATTTAAGAAGCTAAACATTATTCATTTTTTGAAGCATTTATAGACTCATGTTTATCTTAAATAAAGCTGATTTATTTAATTAATAATATTGTGAAAGTCACAAAAAAATTTCTTTACTTTTTTTCAGAAGAAACATATCTCATATTTATTTCATTTCATGCAGCCACGTGCTGAAAATTCCATTTTTATATGTTTAATTTGCAACATTTTGATAAAAGATATTGTTTCCCCTGTCACTCATAACGTGCTCGTGCAGATTAAATTTTACTGTTTTGCCCGAAAGATATTGTTGAAAAGTATAGTTTAAATATTTCTTTAAAAATTCGTTAAAATTGGAAACTTAAACTACGTGTTAAAAGACTGATACCATTAGAAAGGTGTTTTTTTAATCTTTAATTTGATGTAAAAATCATCTTTGTGCGATAATATTTTTTGAAGTTATAGTGAAAAAACGGCAAAATTTCATTTTGTTTTTAATTAATTCAAATTTAATTAAAAATTCGAAAAAAGGGCTCCAAGCGGCACATTCTTGACCTCAAATGTATACATGTAACAAATTTGGTAATTATAAGTCCAACTATTCGCCCTGTAGAGCGCCAACACACACACATTGAGCTTTATTATAAGTATCGATAACAATATGAGAAGAGAAGATAGTTTGCATTCAAAACTTTTTAATTCCAAATTTTACCGCATCCTACTCTTTATTGAAAGTTAAAATTTCATTATATATCAATTAATAATTTGATAACGGCAGCTTATTCCAACAAAATTTCATATTCCATCTCCAAGTCGATCAATAAGTCTGAAGATTCCACGACTTCCATAACATTCCGATTTGACATTATTCCGTGCTTTAAGTCGGAGTTCGTGTATAGACAATGGAGAAATTTAATATAGTAGGACACACATTGATCAACAAATAAGGTCTCCCCTCTCGGCCATGGTCGGGGAATGCAGAATTAATTACTGGCAAGTCAATGTTATTGAACATTTAATGAAAATCATGGGACCGTAACATGGGAAGTGCATGACTGAGCAGTCGCCACCGCAATTCAGGATGTGTCTTAATCACGAGACTCAATTCTGATCGCCTTCTCTGAGCTTGTTTGTGCACACTCATCATGTGCGCATTGAGTGGTATTCGATTTGGTATATGAATATGCACACAATGACTGACCTTGAAAAATAGTAATTTTTTTTTCAATTTCTATAAAATCAGATTCATTATTTATCAAATTAAAAAAAAGAAAAAAAATAGTTGAGTAAGTTAGTAATTAATTCAAGTAAGAACGGTTACTTGTCATTGCACAGATAAGACTGTTAATAAATGCTATTTTAATTGAACTTTTTTGTGCACAAGCATATTGTGCGCATTATGGGGTTTTTATATGGCCATGTACAGAATGAATGCTCTCTCTCTCTTTATGTATATTTCGTTGCAAACAAAACTATTTTTTATCATATTTATAGCATTCAAAAAATTGAATTGTATTGCTTAATATATTCGGTTTCGGTTGCTATAATTTTCGGTTGCTATTAGCTTATTTCAGACCATTAAGAAACATTTGCAGAAAAAAATTTACCTATACTGATCAATATCAGTTTTGATTTTTAATTTAGTCAATTGACTAACTGCTTTAGGTGACCAGTTATTCGCTTACAATATAAATAGCATTAACTTCGTAATTTCAATTAATTTTTCATCCTACTATAACTAATGAAAGTGCAACTTTAAATTAAACATGCAAAAATGGAGCATTCTGATTGGTTATGTAAGTATATAATGTGGCTAAATCGCAAAAATCGGTTGAAAGAATTGAATTGGTTATTGAATCTGGAAGCTCTATCAAAGTTTAAATTTGTGATATTTGACAAAAGTGATGGTTGGTAGGAGACCATTGATTGTTTATTTTATCGTTATGCTCAAAGAGGGTGATCTCAGAACCGGTGATAAACTATAGTTCCCAGCAATGCTCTCATGACTTCCAGATCATTCAATTAATTCTGAGTGCTTTTAAATCGGCAGGTGCAGTTTTATTATGGTTATCTTATAGCAGGGAGCAATCTAATAAAATAAAACGAACAGATACTGGAACTGGGGTATTTTGACATTGCTGTCTCCTATAAAAAATGTACATTGAAGTACTGTTTTTTTATTCAATACTTTTCTTTAAAAGAGGCGGGGAAGGGGACATGCATCTTTGATAAAGTATCTCTGGTATTTAGATATCAAAAATGACGAAATCTATACTGTGGTTCAAGATAGAACCTCTATCATAATTTTATGTACTGTAAAATGCTATTTTTGAGATTTCTCTTAATATTAGGGATAGGCAACAGTTAGTGACATATCTAGAGATTAACTCTGATATGAAATAAAAATTTACAAACTTGGACAATTACACAGTTTTTAAAATTATATCTATTTTTGGCATATTTCGTTCGTAAATTATCTATTATTTTCTCTACTCGCATATTAACTCACTCACATAAATTATCAATTCAGTTCTAAAACAATTTTAATGAATTTTAAAATATCATTCGGATATGCTTATATGGCTGTAACACACCTACATGATTTGGAATAAAATAAATATCGTAATAGGATGTATAATCTAACTAGAAAGTAAAATAAATTCTAAAGCCAAAGAGCTAAATATAAAACAAAATTTC
>JAPMOQ010050846.1:0-18740 GCA_026543055.1 Argiope trifasciata
AAAAAAAGGCGCCAAAAACAGGTATTTTGCTTGGCAAGAAAAAAAAGGCGGCAAATTTCCAATTTGGGGGTGTATATCAAAGTAGTTCCGACACTTTCATTCAATTTTATATACGCCACCAATTTAAATTGTTACTTTTAATACAAGAAAATGAACAAAATAGATCTTGAAAGAGATAATTCATACAATGTTAACCGATTCCCTAGAATTCAAATATAAAAGAAAGGAAAAAAAAAAAAAAAAAAGGGTTTTAGCGAAATGAAAAATTAAATTCCATATTACTTAGGAATAATCAGTTTTTTAAAAATCGGTTTTTAAATGTAATGGTAATTTTTCTTATTATTCTTAAAAAAGAACTTACTTTACTTTTGTTTTTGTAAGGATTCGGTTCATAAAATGGAGAAAGCATTTCTTTACCTTCAGTTCAATTGAAATTTAAAATCTAGCTTTATAGTTTGGTAATCAATTCACTAGAGCGAAGAAAAATTAATTATGGATTACAGTATATTTTTGCTTTTTAAAAAAAATTTGTGTTGCAAAAAGACATTAAAATTATAAATGAGATGTTGGAAATTACTAGATGTCTGAAAAGTTAATGTTGGATAGAAAAACTAAATTCAAATGGGGCGACAAATTATACAAATGTATAAGACCTTCATATTTGTTGGCCTATATTTATTTGTCCACAACAATATGTTTCTTAAAATACATTAAGGAAAATCATATGCTGTTGATTTCTTTTTTTTTTTTTCTTATAAAAAAGAAATCTTAAGATGGATATCTATCTCAGCTGCATTATGGTTTTAACTCTTTTTTTTCTATTTATTTATTCCTTTTGTATACTTTTCTTTTCCACATAGTTCTTTTAGATTTCCTCTTATTCGCTTTTTGATAAATCACATCCATGCAGCAATCCTACACAGCGCCTTATACTGCAATACCTTTCTGCAATATTCTGTAAAAAGGAACGTTATCTTTTCCTAGTCTTATACTGTATAATTTCAACTCATAAGAAGCATTGGGGAGTGCATTCAGTACTCAAATCTTCTTTTTAGAATTTGTTATCACAACTGAAGATAGAGAACTATTTCTATTGCTTATATAAAGAAAATGTGATCTAAATGCTCATATTGGTACTACTAGAGCCATTTTTATTAATTTAGTACGACAATTGTATAAATATCATCCACCAAATATAAAACACATACCACCTAAATATAGTCTATTATACTTGAGTCGACATATTGGGATTATATTATCCTTTAATGAACAAATTTATATGCAATTGTATTTATAGCTTTATTTCTCTCTTTTGAAGGAAGGCGACAAAGGAAATATTTTATTAAAATAATTGATGTTAATTTTTAGTGACTAACTCACTAAAATGAAATCAAATTACTGAGAGCCATTACAAATCAGCTATAATTTTACCCATAAAAACAAGTTTTTTTTTTTGTTTTTTTTTATGAAATAGTAAAAACTGGCATTTTCATAATTTAGTCTTATTTATACTTAATTATAAAACATAATATAAACCTCGCAGCAAGAGATAAATTATGATTATTATTGGAATAGTGCTACAAAATATAAACATTGTTTCATTTTAATTTAAATATTATTGACAGCATATATCTAGTAATTTTAAGAAAAATGCAGACTTAATTTTTTTTTTAAATAATGCAAAAATATAAATTAAACCCTTCGACTGCTGCTTATTTTTCGTATTTTAAAATATGAGTCTTTATTTAATTTCTTGAAAACAAATGATAAAGCTACTTGATAAATAATAGGAACTGATTTCATGAAATTAATATACATTAGAAGAATGCTGCGTTTTAAAAATTAATAATAAATATTCTGTATTGCTTCAAAACAATCAATTTAAAAAAAAATCGAACAAAAAATACTATGCTTATAAAATAAGCATTTTACGTATGCATATTTATAAAATTATTCTTAATTTTGGAGGTTAAAGTGCTTAAAAGTACTTATTAATGGCATAATTAACAAAAATAGTTTTCCTTGTGCATTCTATGGAAGTGTGCTGGGCATCCAATGCTTAGCTCTTAATAATGTTATGTTTTTCAACTTTAATGAGCTTATTATAGTTATGAGATTTTTCCCTCCGATCCTGTGTATTGATTTTTAAAATGGTAGGTGCATGTGCTGAAAATTTAAACATTCTCCCTATAAGTACTGCAGAACAAAATAAATGAGGAGAGTTTAAGAAAGAAAATTATTGCCTTTTCAACATAAAAATTGTATGTTGTAATAATTATAAGAATCTTTAAACATTTTTATGTCATTATATTGTATTTGCTACTTTGTTTAGTTAAAAATAAATATTGTCTGAATTGTATACTATGTTTTAGAAGAAACACTCATATATGCTCTTTTGTTTAGGAAGGAAAAAAAAATCTATTCATTGAAAGTAAATCAAGTTCACTATAATTTACTACTGAGCTGCTAATTAACTCAATTTACTTATCTCGGCCTCATTTTGTTAGACAGTTCAATAGTCGACTTTTTGAGTGAAAGATTTCCTTGTCCTGTGCCTAGAATTTTCTTATTCAGTTTATTGAGGTTTTTAATTTTTAAGCTACTAAAAGGTAAGAGAAAATTTAAAAGATATAATATGACATTTAATTTAATTGAAAGAATCAAGTAATAGTACAAAATTACTGAAATAAAAATACTGGCTTCGCTGGCAGCCTCCGTTTAACTCAGCAGGCAGCTAATACATATATTCTAAAATCCATGCATCACTCAAATGCACCTTGCAATGCTGAACCCAGTTAACAAGAATAATCATAATATAAGATCACTAATCATTGCACATTTAAAACACACTTGCGTCGCATGTTCGTCCTGTTGTTACTTAGAACAGCGGTTCTTAATCTATGGGTCGCGAAGTATATTTCTTGGGTCGCGCTGAGTCGAACAAAAAAAGTTAGTAATACACCAAATAATAAGTAATACCAACACCTCCTAGAAGAGTTATTCCCTAATACAAGTAATTCCCTAATACAATGTTTCGGTTTTACCGCTCCTCGCGAATGGCCTTCCGAAAGTGACGTCCAATTCCTGTCCTGAGGCTTTCTCTTCTAGGAGGTGTTGTTAATCGGACCAAGCACTTCGATACAATTTCTACAAAAACACTCAATCTTTATGTGCTTTCTGGCTAAAATTAAAAACCGAAAAGCCAATAATTGTTAAAGAAGCCCTAAAAGTATTATTGCCCTTTTCAACAACATATATGTGTGAGGCTGGTTTTTCGGCTCTGTGTGTAATCAAAAACAATTACCGGAACAAGTTAAATCCTGAAATAGACATAAGGTGCTCCTTGACAAGCATTCAACCGAGGTTTGAAGATCTTTCAAAATGTATTCAAGCACAAGGTTCTCATTAAAACTGTACGAACTTGCATTTAAAATTTAAAAGATTTAACATATGTATTGATATTCCTTTTTTTAGGAAAAGTTAAATTTTCAAAAAGTTATAAATATATTTTAATTTGGTCAATAAAAATAATTAAAAACACTTGATTATTAATTAAATTTTCCTTGGATAGAAAAGTACTTTTGTTTATCTTTACTATTAAAAAAATAAATAAAAAAATTGTAAGTTAAAAAAAATCATCATCGTAGGATTGAAGATTTTTTAAAAATACGCTCTAAAATAAAACAATGAAAAAATTTTGACTTTTTTTTGGGTCGCGACATGAACATATTTCTCAAATTTGGGTCGCGGCTTAAAAAGGTTAAGAACCACTGACTGAGAATCATTCATCCAATGCAACGTTAGAATAGAACACTTTCTTCAAATGTTTAAACGCTACAACTAAGCTTCATTTGTGTAGCTCAATTTAGTCTTGAGATTTTATTTTCCGCTGATGTATTTATTTATATGTATATGCAAATATATTCATAGTTTTATCATACTTTTTCTGCAGGATGAGGCAACCCAAAAGATGTTTCTTGCAAAAGCAGAATAGCTTAATGGCTAGCTCAGAAGGGAAAATTAATACGGACCATCAAACACAGGTAAATAAAATTTCAAACACTGTCATTTTTATCCAATTTTATTTACTTTTTGAATGACTGCTTTTAATATAATAAAACGAACAAAAGAAAAGTTCCAATTATTATTCATTTGTTAAATTCTTCTAATAATCCTGCAGATTTAAACAATAGCTGATTTTAATTTAAGTTTGAGATACAGATTCGCAGTTAATAAAGAAAACTATTTAAAAAAAAAAATAACAAATATCTTTTTTAAAAACTTAATGTAGCAAAAAGGTACTACTAAAGAGAAATAATTATCAAAGAAAAAGAAAAATGTATGCAAACCAGTCTCTTCCAAGAAAAAATGCCAATTAACAAAGAAAATATTTAGCGAATGTTCAGAGAAAAATTCATAAAAAATATAGAGGTCTGAGAATTAATTAGGAATATTGTTGAAACAGCGCTAGAAATTTTAAACTATATTTTATTTTAACTTGATCACATGTGAGTCTTGTAAAAAAATGAAGTTTCTTGTATGATGTGACTGATTCTGAAAAGTAATTTATGAAATACCTATTGAATTGCATTTATGAATAATCTGTTTAAAAAAACAATAAAAAAATACCCACGGTAATCCGTCAGATATATGTCACAGATATCGATTGGACGATTAAAGAAAAGTTTGCTAAAATGCTTTCGAGAGGTATATTTATAATAATGCACTGATTTCATACATACATTTAAATTTATCCTGAACAATACACTTCTTTAAATGCCTTTAGGGAAAACCCATAATTTTGAATTCTTACATTTCTATCTATTTAGAAATGATAGTGAGCCAATTGGGTTTAAGTTTTGAAGCTTTTTTTTAAATATATTAACAATTCAATATAATAGCTATATTTTTTATATGCGTATCGTTTTCTGATGTGTTTTGGATGACCTCTTTTAGACCTCTTGGTATATAATACCTTCGCAACAGTCCTGCTTATATATCATATTTCATTCAAAGTATTCTGCAATATTTTATAAATACGTTTTATCTTGTCCTGGTCTTATTATATTACCTCCATTAAACTCAGTAGACAGAAAAAACACCTCTTAATAAACACATTCATTATTTAAATCCAGTTCACAACGTTTGATGCTAAAACGGTAAATGAATAACACTCATTGCTTTCATTTCGTACTAGCCGCCTTTGGCGACCAGCTAGTTCGCCATAAGTTATGCGTTCTAAAATTTTCGATTAAATCACATATTCTTTAGCCTTGAAGTAATTCCGGGCATTGATTGGCCTGAAATTAATATTTTCTTTATGATGATGGGCGGGAAGTTCTCAAAGCACACGTTTTCCTAATAATATTCTTTAATTTTATAAATCAGTCAGTTTTAACTATCGGTTATGCTTACAAAATATTAATTTTTTTCGGTGATGTTGCCAAAATATTAAATATGTTTTTTTATAGAAAGCGAAAAGGGGGGAAAAATATTGAATTAATGATACAAATATTGCAAACGATTATAGAAATATGCCATTAGGTCGGGATTTCAATGCATATCCTGTCTAAATTCAATCAGGTTAACCGTAAATAAAAAAGATTTATTGAATTAATCATTTAGATATTGCAAACGATCATAGAATCCTTTGCCTTGCATTTATTTTTTTAGTAAGTATCACTTTTTATGTTTATGTTATTTTATCCAGTCCCGTGCTGAGAGTTGTATTTCTTTAGATTTGATTTGCGATGATATTTTTTTTTTAATCTGAACTTCCGTCATTCTTTTATTTTATCCAGTCACGTGCTAAAAAAACATGGTTAAAATATTTCTTTAAAAATTCGTTAAAAATAGAAGCTTAAGTTATACATTAAAACACTGATACCATTAGAGAGCTAATTTTTTAATCTTTAAATGGATGTAAAAATCATGTTTGTGCGATAATATTTTCGGAAGTTATAGCGGAAAAACATCGAAATTTCGCTTAAATTTTATTTAATTCAAATTCTAATTAAAAATTCAAAAAAGGGGCTCCGAGGTGCACATTCCGGACCTCCAAGGTATACATGTACCAAATTTGGTAGCTGTAGGTCCAACGGTCTGGTCTGTAGAGTGCCAACACACACACTCACACACACATTGAGCTTTATTATAAGTATGGATAAAAAACGAATGTGATTTGTATGTACATATATATACCAGTTGAGTCATTCTTAGATCCTCAATACCATATTTAAATAAATATCCTTTAGATGTGCAAACATTCTACTTGAATTTCATTGTCTATTACAACTAAAGTTTTAATATTCATATCTTATTTTTTGCTGGTGATTATAAGTTCTTAGTTCTGTTTCTCTTATTTGCAGGGTGAGGCGACCAGAGGTTGGTTTCATGAAAAGGACAGTTTTATGTTACAAGACAAATTAATAACGGCCCTCTAAAACAAGTAAGTCACTTTATTCGGAATGACATTTTTATACAATTTCATTTACAACAGAACTTTAAATTATTACTTTTACTATAAGAAAATGAACAAAATAGATATTAAAACGGATTTTTCATTAAGAATGTGACTCCAATAGTGACGCAAAATTTTTAACAGTTATTTTATTTTGAATAAAATTGTTCACAGAGATCTTTTAATTAAAAAAAAATAATGCAAGAAATGATTTTAAAATAACTAAAAAAATAAAGAATTCTCTTGTAGGTGCCTATTTTAAGTATTTAATAACATAGTCCTGTATATAATTTCTTCAAGAAATGGACTACATCTAAAACAATGTAAACAGATTTCATAGAATGTAAATACAAAAAAGAAAAAAAAAAGTACCTTAACAAAGTAAAAAAATTAAATTCCGCACTACTTAAGAATAATCAATTTTCTTTGAATCATATTTTTCATGTAATTTTAAATTTTTTTTAATTATTCTTGAATAAGAACTTACTTTTTTATTCCAGTTAGGATTCGATTCCTAAAATTGAGAAAGACTTTCCGTATTTTGAGTTCAGTTCAAATTTAGAATCTTCGTAATCAATTTACTGACATGAAGAAAAATTGATTACTGATTACAGTATATTTTCGTCAAAGAAAAATTATATGTTGCAAAAAGAAATTAAAATCACAGATGAGATGTTGGAAATTAATAGATGTTTGAAAAATTAATGTTGGATAGAAAAACTCAATTCAAATAGGGCTACAAATTATACAAATGTATAAGATCATCATATTCGTTGGCCTATATTTATTTGTCCCTAACAATACATTTCAAAAAATGCCTTAAGGAAAATCATATGCTGTTGATTTCATTCTTTTTCTTATAAAAAAGAAAGAAATATTAAGATGAATATCTGTCTCAACAACATTATGGTTTTAACTCTTTTTTTTCTATTTATTTATTCCTTTTGTATGCTTTTCCATTGCACACTGTTTCTTGTCGATTTCCTCTTTTTCGCTTTTTGATAAATCACATCCATGCAGCAATCATTCACAGCGCCTTATAGTGTCATACCTTTCTGCAATATTCTGAATAAAGGAGCTTTATCTTTTCCTAGTCTTATATGGTATCATTTAAACTCATAAGCAACATGGAGGATGGCATTAAGTACCTAAATCTTCTTTTTAGCACTTGTTCTCACAACTGGAGATAAAGAACTATTTTTATTGCAAATATAAAGAAAATGTGATCTGTATGTTCATATTGGTACTTCTAGAGGCATTTTAATTTATCTAATATGAAATTAGTTTAAAAAGCAACCTTCAAATAGAGAAACATACCACCTTAATATCATCTATTATAATTCAGTCTACATATTGGGTTTATATTTTCCTTTAATGCAAAATTGTATTTGTAACTTCATTTCTCTCTTTTGCAGGAAGGCGACCAAGGAAGAATTTTATGAAAAAATCGGTGATCATTTTTAGTGACTCACTCACTATTACAATTACTGATAGCCATTACAAATAAGCTGTAATTTTGCCCATCGGAAACAAGTAAGTGATTTTTTTTTATGAAACAATAAAATTTGGCATCTTTCCAATTCAGTCTAATTTATACTTAATTATAAAAAATAACACAAACCTTGCAGCGAGAGATAAATTTGGAATATCGTTGAAATAGTGCTGCAAAATTTAATTATATCATTTTAATTTCAATAATTCTGACATTTTAAGAAGTAACAATTTATATTCCTTGTTGCTTCAAAACGATATATTTTAAAAAAACTCGAACACAAAAACACTAAGAAAAGAAAAAGAAAATTTAAAAGACATAATATGGCATTTAATTTAATAGAAAGGATCAAATAATAGTACAGAATTACTGCAATGGAAATACTGGCTTGGCTGGCTGCTTCATTTTAACTCAGCAAGCAGCTAATGTAATCATAAGCAGCTACATTCTTAAATGCTTGCATTATTCAAATGCACCTTGTAATGCTGAATCTAGTTTACAATAATAATTATAAAAGATCTTTTGTCATTGCTCGTTTAAAACACACTTGCTTCGCATGTTCGTTCTGTTGATACTTAGAATCATTCATCTAATGCAACTTTAAATTAGAAGACATTCTTCAAATGTCGAAACGCTTCAACTAAGCTTAATTTTTCTAGCGCAATTTAAGACCTTTATCATACTTTTTTTTGCAGGATGAGGCAACCCAAGAGATGTTTCTTGCAAAAGCATATAATTTTTAATGATTAGCTCATTGGGCAAATTAACACAGACCATCTAACACAGGTAAATAAAATTCCAAAAACTGTCTTTTATCCAGTTTTATTTACATTTTAAATTGATGTGTTTTATATGATTAAATGAGCAAAATAACACAATCATTATTCCTTTGATAAATTCTTCTAATAATACTTCATATTTAAACAATTGTTGATTTTAATTTAAGTTTGAATAAACAAATTTGCAGTTAATAGAGAAAATTATTTAAAATATATTTAACAAAAATGATATAAAAATTTAAATGTTGCAGAAAAGAACTATAAAACAGAATTAACTATCAAAGAAAAAGGAAATTGTATGAAAAACAGTCAATTCTAAAAAAAAAAGCTAACAAAGAAAATATTTAGAAAAAGTTCAGAGAAATATTCACTTTAAAAAAAAAAAGAGGACTGAGTGTTAATTAGGATTATTGTTCATATCGTGCTAAAAATTTTAAAGAATATTTTATTTTAACTTGATCGCATTGGAATCTTGTAAACAAAATGAAGCTTCTTGTCTGATGTGACTGAGTCTGAAAAGTAATTTATGAAATACCTATTGAATTGCATTTATGAAAGATCTGTCGAAAGAAAGAAAATAATAATAAAAAAAACCGCAGTAATCTGTCTGATTTAAGCTACAAATATCGATTGGACCATTAAAGAAAAGTTTGCTAAAATGTACGAGAGAGGTGTATTTACAATAATGTACTGCTTTCATACATGCATTTAAATTTTTCCTAAACAATTCACTTCTTAAAATGCCTTTAGGGAAATCCCATAATTTTGAATTCTTACTTTTTTGAAATGATAGTGTGCCAGTTGGGTTTAAGTTCTGATGCTTTTTCATATATATATTAACAATTAAATGCTTTAGCTATATTTTTTTACTTTGTATCGTTTCGTGATGTGTTTTGGATTACCACTTTTAGATCTCTTGGTACATCTGCAACAATCTTGCTTTTTTACCATATTCCATGCAAAGTATTCTGCAATATTTGATAAAGGAGATTTATCTTTTACTAGTCGTATTATATTTCCTCCTTTAAACTCAATAGACAGAAAAAAACCTTTTATTAAACACATTCGTTTCTCAAATCTAGATCACAACGTTTGATATTAAAACGGTAAATGAATAACACTCATTGCTTTCATTCCGTACATAAAACAAATGTGATTTGTATGTACATATTGATACCAATACAGTCATTCTTAGCTGCTCAAACCATATCTGAATAAATATCCTTTAGATGTGCAAACATTCTACTTGAATTTCAATGTCTATTACAACCGAGGCTTTTATATTCACATCTTTTTTTTTTCTGGTTATTATATGTTCTTAGTTCTGTTTCTCTTATTTGCAGGGTGAGGCGACCAGAGGTTGGTTTCATGAAAAGGACAGTTTTTGATAAAAGCCAAATTAATAAGGGCCTCAAAAACAAAGTAAGTCACTTTATTCGAAATGTCATTTTTATTCAATTTTATTTAAAACAGAACTTTCAGTTATTACTTTTACTATAAGAAAATGAACAAAAAAAAATATTAAAATGGATTTTTCATTAGAAATGTGACTCCAGTAGTGACGCAAAATTTTAAACAGTTATAACATTTTGAATGAAATTGTCTGCACAGATCTTGTAATTTAAACAAAAATACTGCATGAAATTATTTTTAAAATAACTAAAAAAAAATAAAGATTTCTCTTGTAGTGGCCTATTGTACGTGATTTATAACATAGTCCTGTATATAATTACTTCAAGTAATGGACTACATGAAAAACAAGGTTAACAAATTTCATAGAATTTAAATACAAGAAAAAAAATATGCTTTAACAAAATAAAAAATTAAATTCTGCATTACTTAAGAATAATCAATTTTCTTTGAATCAGATATTTTACATGTAAGGCTTATTTTTTTTTTATTATTCTTGAATAAGAATTTAACTTTCTTTTTTGTTTGGATTTGCTTCATAATTTTGAGAAACCATTTCCTTACTTAATTAGTTCAATTAAAATTTTGAATCTTGCTTTATAGTTTGATAATCAATTTACTGACAGGAAGAAAAATTGATTATTGACAACAACATATTTTGGTTTTTACAAAAAATTATCTGTTGTCAAAAGTAATTAAAATTCCAGATGTGATATTGGAAATTAACAGATGTCTGAATAGACAGATATGGGATTGAATAACTATTCAAATGGGGCAGCAAATTATACAAATGGATATTATTATCTTATCAGTTGGCCTATATTTATTTGTCCTCAACAATATGTTTCTTAAAATAATTTAAGGAAAATCATGCTGTTGGTTTCTTTTTCTTAAAAGGAAAGAAATATTGGGAATATTATATATCCCAACTAGATTATGGTTTTCATTATTTTTAAAAATATATTTATATCTTTTGGATGCGTTTCCATTGCACTTTGTTTTTTGTGGATTTCCACTTTTTCGCTTTTTGATAAATCACGTCCCTGCTGCAATCATGCACAGCGCTTTATACTGTCATATTCTGTGACGAACTTTTTTAAAAAATGCTGTATGGTATCATTTAAACTCATAAGCAGTATGGAGGATGACATTAAATATTCAAATTTCTTTTTAGCAATTGTTATCACAACTGGAGATAAAGAACTATTTCCACTGTATATATAAAGATAATGTGATCTGTATGTTCATATTGGTACTACTAGAGCTATTTTAATTTTTATAGTATGATATTTGTATAAATATCATTCTCCAAATACATACACAAACCACCTAAATATCGTATTAAAATTCAGTCTGCATCTTGGGTTAATATTTTCCTTTAATGCACAAATATATCTAAATATATATGAAATTGTATTCATAGCTTTTTTTCTCTCCTGCAGGAAGGCGACCAAGGAAGAATTTTATTAAAAAAATGGCTGATAATTTTTAGTGACTATCTCACTAATCAAATTACTGAAAGCCATTACAAATAAGCTATAATTTTGGCCATCAGAATCAAGTAAGGGATTTTTTTTAAATGAAACTTTGAAAACTGACAACATTTATTCTTATTTAATGCCTAATTTTAAATTATAACATAAACCTCGGAGCCATAGATAAATTAGGAATATTGTTGGAATAGTTCTGCAAAATATAAACATTGTTTCCTATTATTCTGAATAATATTGAATGCATATATCTGGTAATTTAAAGAAAATGCAACATTAATTTTTTTAAATAATGCAAAAAAATATATTGAGCCCCCTCATAGCTGCCTATTTTTACTATTTAATAATATAGATCTGTATATAATTTCTGGAAAACAAATAATAATGTTACATGGAAATATAGTAATAAGAGATTTCATGGAATTAACTTACAATAGAAGAAAGCTGTGTTTTTAAGAAGTAAAAATTGATACTCCATATTGCTTCAAAACAATATATTTTTTAAAAATCGAACAAAAAAAAACTAAGCATATAAAATATGCATTTTGCGTATGCATATTTATAAAAAAAATTTTAAAGATATAATATGACATTCAATTTAATAGAAAGGATCATGTAATAAAACAGAATTACTGTAATAAAAATTTTGGTTTGGCTGGCTGCCTCCGTTTAACTCAGCAAGCAGCTAATACATGTATTTTCTTAAAGGCATGCATTCCTAAATGCACCTTGCAATGCTGCATCCAGTTAATAATAATAATAATAATAATAATAAAAGATCTCTGATCATTGCACATTTAAAAGACACTAGCTTTGCATGTTCGTCTTGTTCTTACTTAGAATAATTCATGCCATGCAACTTTAGAAAGAAAATATTCTTCAAATGTCGAAACGCTGCAACTAAGCTTAATTTTTCTAGTGCAATTTAGTCTTGACATCGAGATTTTATTATTCGCTCATGTATTTATTTATATGTATACGCTAATAAATCCAGAGTTTTATCATACTTGTTTTGCAGGATGAGGCAACCGAAAAGATGTTTCTTGCAAAAGCAGATGATTTTTAATGACTAGCTCTTTGGGCAAATTAATACAGACCATCTAACACAGGTAAATAAAATTCCAAAAAATGTCATTTTTTCAATTATATTTAATTTTAATTTTAAATTAATGCTTTTAATATGATAAAACGAATATAATAAAACTTACAATGATTATTCATTTGATAAATTCTTCTAATAATACTACAAATTTATTGTACTAATAGTTGATTTTAATTTAAGTTTGAAGACACAAATTTCAGCTAATAGAGAAAATTATTTATAAAATTTTGAACAAAAATCTTTTTAAAATCTAAATGTAGCAAAAAAGAACTACAAAAAAAATAATTATCAAGGAAAAAAAATGTATGAAAATCAGTATATTCCAAGAAAAAAAAAGCTAACTAACTGAGAAAATATTTAGCGAATGTTCAAGGAAATACACATTTAAAAAAAAAGAGGTCTGAGGATTAATTAGAAATACTGTTCAAATAGTGCTAGAAATTTTAAAAGTATATTTTATTTTAACTTGACCGCATCTGAATCTCTGAATCTTGTAAACAAAATGAAACTTTTGGTATGATGCGTTTGAGTATGAAACGTAATTTATGAAATACCTATTGAATTGCATTTATGAAATATCTGTAAAGAGAAAGAAAATAATAATAATAATAAACCACAATAATATGTCAGATGTATGCCACAAATATCGATTGGACCATTAAAGAAAAGTTCGCTAAAATGTTTCTACAGAGGTTTATTTACAATAAAGTTCTGCTTTCGTTCACATATAAAAAATTTTCCTGAACAATTCACTTCTTAAAATGCCTTTAGGAAAATCCAATAATTTTGAATTCTTACTGATTTTTTTAAATTTTATTTATTTGTTATGATAGTGAGCCAGTTGGGATTAAATGCTGATGCTTTTATATATATATTAACAATTCAGTGCTTTAGCTATAATTTTTTATTTGCGTATCGTTTTGTGATGTTTTTTGGATTATCTCTTTTAGACCTATTGGTATATAGCACCTCTGTAACAATCTTTCTTAGTTACAATATTCCATTCAAAGTATTCTACAATATTTTATAAAGGAGTTTTATCGTTTACTAGTCGTATTATATTTTCTCCTATAAACTAAGTAGACAGAAAAAAACCTTTCATTAAACACATTCATTATTCAAATCTAGTTCACAACGTTTGATATTAAAACAGTCAATGAATAACACTCAATGCTTTCATTCCGTACATAAAACAAATGTGATTTGTTTGTGTATATTGATACGTCTAGAGTCATTCTTATTTGCTCAAAAATATATTTGAATAAATATAATCCCTCAGATGTGCAAACATACCACTTGAATTTCAATGTCTATTACAACTGATACTTTTTATATTGACATCTTATTTTCTGCTGGTGTATATATGTTCTTAATTCGGTTTCTCTTTTTTGCAGGGTGAGGCGACCAGAGTTTAGTTTCATGAAAAGGACAGTTTTTGTTACAAGACAAATTAATAAGGGCCTCAAAAACAAGTAAGTCACTTTATTCGGAACTAGCCGCCTTTGGCGACCAGCTGGTTCGCCATGAGTAAAGCGTTCTAAAATTTTCAATTAAATCACATATTCATTAGCCTTGAAGTAATTCCGGGAATTGATTGGCCCGAAATTAGTATTTTCTTTAAGTTGATGGACGGAAAGGTCTAAAAGTACACCTTTTCCTAGTAATATTCTTTAATTTTATAAATCCGTCAGTTTTAACCATCGGTTATGCTTCCAAAATATTAAAAAAAATTTCGATGATGTTGCCAAAATATTAAATATTTTTTTTTTAAAGAAAGCGAGAAAAGGAAAAAAAGTATTAAATTAATGATACAGATATTGCAAACGATAACATAAATATGCCATTAAGTCGGGATTTCAATGCATATCCTGTCAAAATTCAATCAAGTTCACCGAGAAGATTTATTGAGTTAATGATATAGATATTGCAAACGATTGTAGAAACCTTTGCTTTGCATTTATTTTTCAAAGAAAATATCACGTTTTATATTTCTTTTATTTTATCCAGTCACGTGCTAAAAGTTGCATTTCTGTAGATTTATTTTGCGATGATATTTTTTTTATTTGAACTTCCGGCATTCTTTTATTTTATCCAGTCACGTGATAAAAACATGGTTAAAATATTTCTTTAAAAATTCGTTAAAAATAGAAATTTACATTATAAATTTAAAAAACTGATACCATTAGAAAGCTAATTTTTTTATCTTTAAATTGTTATAAAAATCATGTTTGTGTAATAATATTTTCGGAAGTTATAGCGGAAAAACGTCGAAATTTCGCTTAAATTTTAATGAATTCAAATTCTAATTAAAAATTCGAAAAAAGGGCTCGGAGGTGCACATTCCGGACCTCCAAGGTATACATGTACCAAATTTGGTAGCTGTAGGTCCAACGGTCTGGCCTGTAGAGCGCCAACACACACACACACACATGCACACACACACATTGAGCTTTATTATAAGTATAGATGACATTTTTATTCAATTTTATTTGAAACAGAACTTTAAGTTACTATAAGAAAATGAACAAAATAAATATTAAAATGGATTTTTCATTAGGAATGTGACTCTAGTAGTGCTGTAAAATTTTATTTTATTTTGAATAAAATTGTGCACACAGATCTTGAAATTTAAACAAAAATACTGCATGAAATAATTTTTAAAAATAGCGAAAAAAAAAAAGTAAAGAATTCTCTAGTTGTTGCCTATTTTAAGTAATGTATAACGTAATCCTGTATATAATTGCTTCAAGTAATAGACTACATGTTAAACATTGTCAAGATATTTCATAGAATTTGAATACAAAAAAGAAAAAAAATTCTTTAACAAAATAAATAATTAAATTCCGCACTACTTAAGAATAATCAATTTTCTTTGAATTAGATTTTATATGTAATGGTATTTTTTTTTAATTATTATTCTTGAATAAGAACTTTACTTTCTTTTTTGTTTGAATTCGGTTCATAATTTTGAAAGAGCATTTCCTTATTTTTAGTTCAATTAAAATTTTGAATCTTGCTTTATAATTTGGTAATCAATTTACTGATGAATAGCAATTAATTATTGACAACAGTATATTTTGGTTTTTGTAAAAAAATTAGTGTTGTAAAAAAAAATTAGAATTACAGATGAGTTATTGGAAATTAATAGATGTCTGAATTGACAGATCTCGGATAGAAAAGTTCAGATTGAAAAATCAGTTTTCTGTGAATCAGATTTTACATGTAATGGAAAATTTTTTTTATTATTCTTCAGTAAGAACTTACTTTTTTGTTCGTCTTAGGATTTGATTCATAAAACTAAGAAAGCATTTCTTTTTTAGAATCTTGCTTTATGTTTGGTAATTAATTGACCTACATGAAAAAAAATTCACTATGAACAACAGTATATTTTGGTTTTTTAAAAAAAATTATTTGTTGTAAAAAGAAATGAAAATTCCAGATGAGATATTGGAAATTAATAGATGTCGGAAAAGTTAATGGCGGATAGAAAAACTCAATTTAAAGGGGACAACAAATAATACAAATGTATTAGACCATCATATTTGTTGGCCTATATTTATTTGTCTTCAACAATGTGTTTCTTAAAATATCTTAAGGAAAACGATATACTGTTGATTTCTTTTTCTTAAAAGGAAAGAAATTTTGGGATGAATATATATATCAACTAGATAATGGTTTTGACTCTTTTTTTTATCCCTATATATTTATTCCTTTTGTAAGCTTTTCTTTCCATTGCGCATTGTTTTTTGTAGATTTCATCTTTTTCGCTTTTTGATAAATGACACCCCTGTAGCAATCATGCACAGTGATTTATACTGCAATACCTTTCTGCAACATTCTGTAAAGGAACTTCATCTTATATGGTATCATTTAAACTCATACGCAGCATGGTGGATGGCATTAAGTACTCAAATCTTCTTTTTAGCAATTTTTATTACAACCGGAGATAAAGAACTTTTTCCATTGCATATAAAAAGAAGATGTGATATGTATGTTCATATTGGTTCTACTAGAGCCATTTTTATTTATTTAGTATGACACTTGTGTAAATATCATACTCCAAATAAAAAAACATCACCTAAATATAGTCTATTATTGTTCAGTCTACATATTGGGGTTATATTTTTCTGTAATGAACATATTTATATGCAATTGTATTCATAGCTTTATTTTCTCTCTTTTGCAGGAAGGCGACCAAGGAAGAATTTTATTAAAAAACCGGTGATCATTTTTAGTTACCACGTCACTTATCAAATCACTGAGAGCCATTACAAACCAACTGTAATTTTGCCCATCAGAAACAAGTAAGTGGTTTTTTTTAATGAAACAGTAAAAACTGATAACTTTCCAATTCAGTCTTATTTAATACTTAATTATGAAACATAACATAAACCTTGCAGCCAGAGATAAATTAGGAATATTAGTGGGATAGTGCTGCAAAATTTAAACGTTATATCATTTTAATATCAATAATTTTGACTGCATATATCTGTAATTTAAAGAAAAATGCTGCCTTAGTTGTTGTCGTTTTAAGGATGAATATATATATATAGAGAGAGAGAGAGAGCCCGCTGATTACAGCCTATTTTAACTTTTTAATAATATAATACAAAACTCGCAGCCACAGATAAATTAGGAATATTGTTGGAATAGTGCTGCAAAATATAAATATTATTTCATTTTAATTTAAATAATATTGACTGCATATAATTGGTAATTGAAAGAAAAATTCAGTATTAATTTTAAAAAAATTCAAAAAAAAATATTGAGCCCTCTGATTGATGCCTATTTTTCCTATTTAATAAAATATGTCTGTATATAATTTCTTGAAAACAAATAATGTTACTTGAAATATAGTATGAAGAGATTTCATCTAATTAAATTACAATAGAAGAAAGCTGCGTTTTAAGAAGTAACAATTTATATTCCGTATTATTGCTTCAAAACAATATATTTTGAAAAAATTGAACAAAAAAATATTATACTTATAAAATTACGCATGCATGCTTATAAAAAGAAAATTTAAAAGTTATAATAAGGCATTTAATGTAAAGGATCAAGTAATAGTACAGAATTACTGCAATAAAAATACTGGCTTGTCTGGCTGCCTCAGTTTAACTCAGTAAGCATCTAAGACATATATTCTTGAATGCATGCATTACTCAAATGCTTCTTGCAATGCTGAATCCAGTTAATAATAATAATGAAAGATCGCTAATCATTGCACATTTAAAACTAACTTACATCGCATTTTCGTTTTGTTGTTAAATCGAAACATTCATGTAATGCAACTTTAGAATAGAAGACTTTTTTCAAATGTGGAAATGCTACAACTAGTGCAATGTAATGTTAAGATTTTATTTTTCGCTTATGTATTTATTTAAATGTATATGCAAATATATTCAGTGTTTTATCATACTTTTTTTGCAGGATAGGGCAACCCAAAAGATGCTTCTTGCAAAAGCAGATAATTTTTAATGACTAGCTCTTTGGGCAAATTAATACAGACCATCTAACACAGGTAAATACAATTCCAAAAACTGTCATTTTTATCCAATTGTATTTACATTTTAATTTTTAATTAACGTGTTTTATATGTTTAAACGAAAAAAATAACACAAGGAATATTCATTTATTTAATTATTATAATAATACTACAGATTTAAACAATAGTTGATTTTAATTTAAGTTTGAGGACACAAATTTGGTGTTAATAGAGAAAATTATTTAAAATATATTTAACAAAAAGCTTTTTAAAATCTAAATGTAGCAGAAAAGCACTATAAAACACAATTAACTATTAAAGAAAAAGAAAAATGTATGAAAGACAGTCAATTCTAAGAAAAAAAGCTAACAAAGAAAATACTGAGAAAAAGCTCAGAGAAATATTCATTTTTTTTTAAAGAAGAGGACTGAGTATTAATTAGGATTATTGTTCAAATTGTACTAGAAATTTTAAAGTATACATATTTTTTAACTTGATCGCATCTGAATCCTGTAAAAAAAA